>CAUYPK010080220.1:0-17799 GCA_963574355.1 Loris lydekkerianus
CTTAGGTTGCCTGCTCTTGCAGTTTCAGTCTTACCCGTCATGGGGATACAAACATCAATGGTTTGGTCCCTGTCTTAGGTTGACTGAATGCAGAGTGATCTTACCCGTCTTTGGGTACTATGAATGTAATCCACCATGCAGTCTCTCCATATCCTGTCTTAGGTTGTCCCCACTTTGGGAATCTTACCCGTCATTGGTGCTATGGAGGGCAGTGAAGAATAATAGTTAGATTCTTGGTTAATGAGCCAGTGATCTGATCATTTTTATGATGCCAGTATCTCTTATAAGTGTGTTTCTAAATTTCATCCTCAGTCTTCTTTCCTTCCAAATTCATATTATTTCAAAACAATTTCATCTAAAATCATAGACTTATACTGTAATTCTCAAATCTACATGCCTAGCCCAGCTGACTTCTCCATTCATGACCTGAGTGTTCACCCAGTTACCAACCAGAGACCTGGAGCTCAGCCAAGACTCATCCTTATATCTAATCAGTCACCAAATGCTAGCAGTTCATCTACTAATGATGGTTTGGATTTAACACTTCTTCTATTGCCATTGCCAACAATGTGCTTCAAGTTTTTATCATTTCTCACCTTATCTACTGAAGTTCCTTTCTAATTTGTCTTTCTACTTCCTCTGTTTCCAAAATATTTTCCATGCAATGCCAGTTATACATTCATAAAGTAAAAATTAAATGATATAAGTTCCTTTTATAAAAGCCTTAATTGTTCCTGTATCTCTCAGAACTCAGGACTCTTCGTTGTATCAAGAGAAATGCAGTTCAAACTGGCTTATTCAAAAGTGGGAATTTGTTATTCATGTACCTGGAATTCCAAAGGCAGAAGCAGAGTCATATCTACCCTCTCCTACAACTACAACAGGATTCTCTTTCTTTACCCCTTACTTTGCTTTCTGTTGACTTTATTCTTAGGCAAGCACTCCCAAGTGATAGCAAAATGAGTACATGCGGCTCTAAAATTAAAATTTCAACCATTTTGTCTCTCTGGCAGAAAGAGGGCAGCTCCTTATATTTCTCATTAAATAAAAGGGTTGAGCCTTGTTCATCTGTCTTGGGTCACATGAACACCCCCGTGGTAAACAGAGTCACGGCTCCCAAAGGTGCCGATGTTTAAATCCCCAGAAGCTATGAAGATATTACCTCACATGGCAAAAGGAACTTTGCAGATGTGATTAAGGATCTTGAGAAGCATAGCTTACGCTAGATTATTCAGACATGTCCCCCTCCCTTTAAGAAGTAGTGGAGGAGAGATCAAGAGATGTGATGACAGAGGACAGGTCAGACAAAGATTGGAAGGTCACTGTGCCGCTTGTCTTAGAGATGGAAGTAGGAGTCCCGAGCCAAGGAGCATAGTTATTTAGTGCTACTCCCTAAACGAGGCATAAGATAATTCACCTCCTAATACAGTACCCACCTTCTTTTTCATCCTCATGCCTGGCCTACTTGCCCTAATCAGTTGCTGTTCACGTTTCTAGCCATCTAGATGCTAAAAACGGCAAGGAAATAAATTCTTCCCTGGAGTGCCCAGAAGAAAAGCAGTGCCTCTGACACCTTCATTTTTGGACTGCAGACCTTTAAGAATATGATAAAATATGATAAAATCATAAAAAAAAATGATTCCTAAAGACCTTTAGGAATATGATGATAAATTATATTAAGGTCTCTAAGTTTGTAGTAATTTGTTACACCGGCAACAGGGAAACAATACAACCCTGGATACTGTGGTTGTGATAATGGAATTCTTTGATTGGCCAGGCCTAAGTCACCTACCCATGAAGGTATGATTGCTTGATTTATCCAGACCTGATAGTCAATGTGGGTGATGGATGGTTCTTCAAGGAAAGTTAAGGTGCAGTTCCCTTCCTAGCAAACAGATATGTGCTATATATAAGGAACGAATATCCTCTACAGACCCTCATTGTCTTCCAGGTAAGGATTCTCAGTGAGGCAATCACTGGCATCTAACATCTGCTGCTTTTTTCTTTCCCTACTATTTTCTTATTCCTCTTTCATATCCTCTACCTGGGCAACCCTTCCTTCATTCTTCACCTAACTCTTACTTATCATTGAGGACAGTTCTGATATCACCTTTGCCAGGAACTTTTCTTGGCTACCCTGAGCTAGGTGATCCTCCTCTGTGCTCCCAGCCTAGTCCTGCCATAGCACTTGTCACACCTGCTTAGAAGTGATGTTAAATCCAATGATAACTCTCATAACTAATCCTAGCAATTATTCTGGAAGAAACATGTAAACTTGATTTCCAAAGCAAAACAGAATATTAGTTATTTTTGTAAACCTTGTTTCCATGGACACAAACATCTTCATGACAGAAAGGATTCATTGTGTCTATATTTGATAAAGTTCAATAAACTGGTATTCCTCTCCCATTTCTTTCTCTAAAAAGATTCAAGATTCACTTAGAAACCTTAGGATGATTGATAGAATTATGACTTAAGCTTGGTGGAACTGGAGACTATTGCTGCTTATGGATAAAATAGCTTTCATTTTCTGCCCTGACTCCTGGACACAATTGGTATTTACTTTAGAATGTAATTTAAGAAAAAATAATTCTATGGCTAATAGTGAGGGTTCTGATTATTTATCACTTCAATGCTCTCTGCTTAGAACAGAATGTAGAAGGTCAGAAAAAGCAGGCTTTAGTTCTTGTTCTTATTTCTAATATGAATTGATCTGTTTTGTGCCAATAAATCCTCCTGACATTTTACAGTCACGGCACTAAATCACTGAAGAATCATGTCAAATGAAAAAGCAGCTGAATGTGACAGTATAAAATGATGATTTTTAGGTCCTGTCGCCAACTTTAAAATGTCTTCTTGCTAAGGCATAGGATTTATATGTTCATGGCTGTATTTCCCCAATCCTGCCTACTGCGTCTCTGATACAGAGTCTATAGTAAAAAGTTATTAAACCTCTAAGGACCCTTTCACTGAGAGAAGTTTTGAAATAAATCAATAAAAATGAGCACAGCCTATTTTCTGAGCATGGCAGATCACGCTTAGAGCAGCATGGCTGTTTGACAGAATGAGCACAGTGTTTGCTTGCTTTTAATCCAATAATATCCCTTAATTTTTGCAAGCTGTGGAAAGCAGTTTCATGGACCGCAGGAAATACATTCAGTTATTTCATACACAGAATGAGGCATGAAGGGCTAGAAGGAAATAAGAGGAATCTTCAAGATTGTCCTCCTTTTAAAAGTGAGGTTTTTCTACTTTTTTTTCTTTAATTTTAACATCAAAACTAGATTTCTCTAAGGAGGTTTATATAACCGCAGTGCCAATTAGCCTGATATGGCTGTTCTTATAGGCATGTGTATTTGTTCTATATTATTATTACTTAATTTGTAAGCCTATAAAGTTTAAGGTTTAAGGAAGGAAGTAAATGAGTAAGTTGTTACGTTTTGCTATGTTGGCTCTGACCTGCTTCTAAGGAACATAAAGTAACTCTTTATAAAGTTATACAGTGCTGATACCAAAAGATGGCACAGGACAATTCATCTCCTGCCGCAGCACCCTGCCTTCCCTCCTGTTCCCAAATCTGGCCTACTTTCCTGAATCAGCTGCTGTGCACATTTCACTCTGTGCCTCTGTTTCAGGAAAGAACAGCTTGACCTAGGCTGTGACACAACTTCCTCAGCCTCCTGAGAATTATGTTGATGCCTAAATGCTTCCTAAACTCAAAAGAGGGTCTTAACAATGTTTCTCTGGGAGGATTTAGGGGCACCACACTTTGAGTATTAGCTTAAGACTGTGTTGTTCCTGGGATTTCACCTGCGGTGCATCTTACAAGGGTATATGTGAAACTTAGTAAATGTAGAATGTAAATGTCTTAACACAATAACTAAGGAAATGCCAGGAAGGCTATGTTAACCAGTGTGATGAAAATGTGTCAGACGGTCTATAAAACCAGTGTATGGTGCCCCATGATCGCATTAATGTACACAGGTATGTTTTAATTAAAAAAAAAAACAAAACAACTTTCCTATGTGTCTTATAATCAACTCTAAACTTAAATATAAACATGAAAGATATGAACGGTCTAAAACCTTACAAAAATGTAAGTTCTGAACTATGAATTGTAGCACCCCCAACTGTGTCATATTAAAGTATTATATTAATATTGATGATGTTATAGGGCATAAAATTCACTTAAGTTTTGTTGTTCCTACTATTTATCTTTAACTTCCTGTTTGTGTATCAGGGCCCAACTTACTGTTGTGTTGTAAAATAAAGTGTGATGTGTCACAGAGAAAAATTAAAAAAGGTAAATTGCCAAATGATTTAAATCTTAAATTTTTTTAATGTGCTAGTATTTTGTGTGACAATGTAAAACACTAATCTGGTGATAGGAAAGGAATCAAAAAACATATGCTTAGAACAATGAAAATAATTGGGTTTGGAAAGCAGAAATGTCCCTGGCTTAGAAATATTTCCTAAATGTCAAACAGAAAAATGATTCTCTAGTTCAACTGGCTTGGAAGAAAGTGCGGTAATATGCGATTTAAGTTCTTATCATCCTATCTAACAGTAGAGTATATTCAGAACGTGTAGTGACGGCTAGTCTTATGGCAATGTAAAGAATGGAAAATGATGTAAATTACTAAAAGTGAGGAATAGAAATACATTTGGAACAAATTCTGAAAGTAACTTACCTACTCGCTAAAATAAACCCATGCTCGATTGGAGACGTAAGTAGTGCACCAAGTGAAAGCCTATCAGAGACGAAAAGCCCAGTTCTCTGAGGGTATTAAATTTAAAATTTCAGTTTATGTGAACAAATGAAAGAGAAAAGATCCAAGCCAAAGCCAAATTAAATTTTCCGAACGTAAATCCTTTTTTCCCCCCCCCCCCCCCCCATTATTTCCTCACCTAGTGTATTTACATGACTTCCTCTTAGAGTAGCAGAGAGAGTTGTGACTTTGGAATTTCCAAATTGCCCAGAAAGCTGGAATTTTGCTAATGTAATTGCTTTCATATTGTTAATCAGCTGTGAACTGTCTCAAGTGGAAGCTGCAGAAACGGAATGTTCTGCCTGTGTATTTAATTACTGAGTTGGAGGAGATGGCTTCAAGGATAAACTCCACAGTCTTCCGCAGAAAGAGCAACTCTTCAAAGCTGCCACACACAGGAAGAACACACTTGTAACTCATTCAGCTGGCTGCATGTTTTCTGGCCTTCTTAGCGCCTAGTTAAGACCTCCAGGCAAGCTCTGTACCTCCACAGTTTTTATCAAAGACATTTCCACTGAGGTAAAACTTGGCCAATGTCTAGTCTCCAGATACACAAATTTCATGCTGGGAGGTAGTACCAATCCTTTCCAGATAAATGAAAAATCGATTTTGGGAAATTCTAATTTGGTATTCTTCCCAACAATATCTGTCAAATACTTCTTAACACATAGTTACAGCTTTACAAATAATTGTTTTGAATCCTAGAGTTTATGTAAGCATAAGATATTAAAAAAGATTCGACACTATACTATAGGTATCTTCTGTGTAAGCAAGGCTATAGAAAACGGAAAATCTGTGTTTATTCCACGGGTTTGTTTGCATGGAACAGGTTTTTCCAAAATGTGCTTTATAGATCCTGGCGGAAGGCATAAGTTTTCCCACAGTCCCCTGTCTTAAATCTCTGTGAGTTTGGCTATCCAATACAAGTTAATTTCATTTAATATATTCCACATAAACACATGGTTGAGAAGCTACTTAGTTTGGAAAGAGAAGAAAATTAAGCTGTTGTCCAGAAACCCAGTGTGACTTTGATGTAATTAGTTTGAAGAAATATAATTTCTAGAAAACTGACACATTTGAATTACAAGTAAATACATAAATGGATAAAATTTATGAAAAAATGATGATGATCTATGATGTTCTGTGTCCTAAAAATAGGTTTCCCTTCCACAGAACAAAACAGCAAAAGAAGATAATCTTCAGAGATGTCTTTCTTTGTGAGAAAGCATAACAGCAGATAGACGGCATGTGCGATTCTTTATTCTGTCCTTCCAGAATAGTTTAATGTAGGGTCAGATACAAAGGGGTTAAACATAAAAAAGGCTGAAAGAATTACAAAAATGTTGATGATATCATAAAAGAGATCATCTTAGTTTTTGCTTACTACTCACATAGTCCAACTAAAACATCTGCCTGTCACCCCATAAACTTCCCTACACTTCTCTTCTCTTTATGAGCGAAATAATGGAGCTTTAAGGGACTTTTAATGGCCAGCAGCTGTCTGCCTGCTCAATACTGCATCTGGAAGGGAGTGTGCTATTCACATGGAGGAAAAGAAAGACAAAACTATTGTTTAATTTTCTTAAAGTACACTAGTGGTTTACATAAAAGGTTTGAATATAAATAAAGTAACAGGAGCTCCTGAAGGGCAGGTGAAAACCAATGTATCTTTACCAGGAGGCAAGGAATAAATGATGGTACCTGACCTTGTTTAATATTAAGTGGAACAATCGCTATTGTGAATAAGTTCAATGCCAGGTACAATGGTACATCATGAGAACCTGGATTCACTTCTTTCTGCTGAGATGAGCTCTCCTTCAGGCTAAAATGAATCATAATAGTTTTCCTTGCAATGTTATGATTGTAATTTTCTGAATGCATAATCCATTTTAAAAAATCTTTAAAGGACTTGTTTGGACAGGGGAACATCTGCTTTAGCAAAATTAAAATCAGGAACCGGCATTATTTTAAAAGTACTTCAGAAAAGAATGATCCCAGGATTGTAACAGTGGGGCTGCTTTTAAAACAATATGCTTCAAGATTATGTTAAAGTGAAATATAAAATCTACAAAATACTGTATTTACTTTGATAATCGCCACCCACTGAAAATCAAAGTTGTTTCTTCCTCTTCTTTTCTTTTGAAAGGGTGCTCCGTGTGGCAACCATAATATCAAAATATGATACTTCAGGGGATGGCAAGTTTTACCCTTGCAGAACCTCAATTGAAAAGGAGTCTGTTCAGGAGTGACAGAGAGAAAGGTCACTCGGGCGCTCACTCTGCTGTTCGTGCCCTGTGTCCTCTCGTCTCTCTGCTTTCTTCCTTCTCTCCCACTTCCCCAAACAAAGCTATAGACCACGGCACACCCCTCCTCCCCTCATCCTTCTTTCTGCACCTGCAGTCATACAGACCTTATGGGTTAACTTGAAAACCATTTTCTGAACATTTCAGATTGCTATCAAAGAACTTAGCCTCTTTCTCGCTCTCAGAAACACAAGTTTTAAACCACTACAAAAAATGTTAACTACTGAATTTGGTATAATTTTTGTCATTAGTAAATAGAGAGAATCTGAACCTTAATATGCCTTGCTGTGAAGTGGAGTCAATAAAATGGGACTTCAGAGTTTATACAAAGTCCT
Source organism: Loris lydekkerianus (assembly GCA_963574355.1). Classification (NCBI taxonomy): domain Eukaryota; kingdom Metazoa; phylum Chordata; class Mammalia; order Primates; family Lorisidae; genus Loris; species Loris lydekkerianus. Next base: position 7,408 of record CAUYPK010080220.1, read on the forward strand.
TGCAGTTCTCCACAGGGAAGGAATCGGCTTGTGGGCAGGTGAGTGTGGAGTGAGGTAACCCTGGCCTCTGAGAAACAGTGGGTCCCTCTTTCCCCTCCTTCTTTCCTTCCTTTTCCCTTTCATTTCTTCTCTCTTTCATTCTTTCTTTTTCAAAGTGTAAAATTTTGTCAAACATGTACTTTTGGTACCAAAGGAGAATGGGATATCATTCATATTCTCTGGAAATTGTTCAACATTGTATATTTTCTATGTTTCCATCATGCTTATAGTATCTTAGAAAGTTGTTAATATAATCAGTTAGTCCTCAGACTATTCCTGTGATATAAATGTAAGTTTTATTTTTGTTTTATAGAAATCTATGTGTAATAGATCAATGCCTATCACAAACCCGGTACACTGGGTCTTTCTCTTCAGGTGGATGAAATCATATAGAAAAGGCAAGTCTTATATGCAGTTCACTGTTATAGAATAATAAAGAGTCGTGGACAATGAAATGCTAAATTGTAGACAATGAAATTCTAATATGCCTGTTAAAAATACTGAATGTGACTAGCTGAGGGGGAGAGGAAAAATCAGTATTTCTATTAAACACACTTGCTGCCCTAGCCTCATAGCAACCCCATGTTCAAAATATTAATGGCCTCCCTCATTCAGTCAGAATTTTCACTTTGGAAATATGTGTGGGTGTCTTTTAATGAAAAGATTCTCACAGAGAACCTGAGATGTCTCCAGGCACGCAGGGTCTGAGAATCCTCACACTGAGAAACACTAATTTAAAAACCTGATTATTTTTCTTCTTTAAATTATTCTTCACCTGCGAGGTATTGCAAAACAGAAATTTTGTCTTTCTAAACTGAAACATTCCCAGCTGTACAGTCCTCGCTCATGCCAACTGAGTCTCCTTCTTTTATACTACATGACAGATGTGGAAGCCAAATGAACTGGTCTCTGGTCTTGAAACAAGTACTCAACGTTCCTACCACTACATCTTTGCACACACTCTGCCTTCAGCTTGGAACACTCTTTGCTTCTCTTATTCCACCTTGCTGAGCACCAATGCTCAGTGGTTAGAACACTGGCCTTGCAAACCAGGAGCTGTGAGTTTGAGCCTTGCCTGAGCTTGATAAAAAAAAAAAAAAAAAAAAAATCTCTTATTCCATCTTTCTTCTCATTTCCCCTTTGCCAGAAATTGGGTCAAACAATTTCTTGGTGCATTCTATCCTAATCTCTAGAAATCTCACCTTCTTCTGATTTTCCCAAGCAGTTCATCTGTGTCTCTCTTATGAAGGAAAACATCCTACAATATATTGTACTGAGGTTTGTGTGTGGCTTTGCACTTCGAAACTGCAAACAGCTCGAGAGTAAGGTCTGTATCTGATTCACCTTTTGCAAGCAGCTCACACAATAACTTGCACATAAAAGGTGCCAAATAAGAAATCAAAGAAATAACTCTATGAACCAACAAATAGAGTGAGGCTTGAGAAAAACCTTGAAAGATTGAAAGAATGTGGAAAGTGTCTGAGGAAGAGATTTTTTGATAAGAAACTTAGTAACATCTCGCCTCATATCTGATCTAAGGATTAAACAAATCAGGAGAAAAGATACAGCTACCTTCTCACCTTATGGCTGAAATAGTGATTTCCTAGGAGAAAATTTGTGTCATTAAAGAGAAATTATTCTAAGTGTCAAGTATTGTTAATGGAAATTTACCGAATACTTTATAAATCTAATAACCATTGTCTATCATGATACTTGCCCCTTGGATAACAGTGAAAGAAAATGGATTCAGATAGCCCACATTGTTAGTCCTCATCTTTTTCTATCTTTTCTACATGGTTCCACCCAGACAGATTTTCATCTACTCTTAGTAGATGTCACCATCTTTGTTGGAAAGCAGAAGAGCTCCAATTAGAATATTGCTGTTAAAGGTATATAACTTTTAAATAAAACGTTATTACCGTTCAGAATCTTCATACTGATTGGTGAACATTACTAGTTTCTCATTTTGGTTCATGAGCTGTCCACATGGAATCTAAAAGGAAAAAACAAAGTATTTACAGGAGGCTCAGCTGTATCTCAAGGGAAGTTATCTATGTCAGTCACTGAAGGAGAAAACACCTGTTAAATGCATTTTTTCCATTGAAAGCCATGTTTTTAATCTCATGTCTTGTTTTCAGCCTTGCCAGATACGAGAAGACAGACCACAAGCTTACCTTCTGCCTAGTTTCAATCAAAGGTGAAACACTGGGTGTAAACACAGCCTCAATCTTTCAGTTAAGGCAGATTCTCGTGACAGGTAGAAATTATCCAGGAACAAGTGAAAGAAAGCTAGACATTCCAACATACATACAGGGTGTAAACTGCTAACATTGTCAGACTGACATGTTTGTAGTTTAATTAGCCATAGTACAGAAATGAGTTATCCAGAAGGGCCTACTGGCCCAATGATACCAACAGCTTTCTTTTTAGAAGGCCTTTCATACCTACTTTTTTTCTCCAGGAGGAGGTAGCAATTATTTCTATGGTTTTCAGGATAACAAGGGAACTGGTAATGGGACAAGTTAAAAGAGAAGGAGAAAAAACTGTGATTAAGGCAGAAATTTTTCATTTCCCATTTTTTCCTATTTGCTATTAATTTCAACTTAAGCACCAAACTGTGGACAAACATTATACAGACAGCATAGTTCCTCATGGGACTTGTAGTAGAATCTTAAGATTGAAGAATTTGAAGATTTGTGTATGTTTTAAAAGCCAATTCCTGCGGGCAATTAACACATTTTAAATGCATCTGGAAACCACTAATTGCTGTGATCCCATTAGAAAATTTTGAGAGTTAGGTTTATGGGAAACATGAAGCCAGTTTGTCTGAGTTTTGTTTTTCTGTTTAATTGCAACAGCATTCAGAAAAACAAAAAAGAAAACGTTTGTTAAAATACTCTAGGAAGGATTCATTTCAGCTATTGGCAAGCTGTACACAGTGTGGGAGGGTGGCTTTTTTGTTTTGTTTTTAGCTTGTGACAGTTGTTTAAAAGTCATCTGTTACCACCATGGTAGCCAGTTACTAGATGAAAGCAAATGTCTTTCAGGCTTGTTGTAGGAATTGGACCACCAACTAGTACAGCTATCTTTTAACTCTACAAAATTGCAAAACCTCTCAGCTTCCTTCTGTGGCACTCAGGAGATAATACACAATTTTGCAAATGCACTGAACAGGAAGGCAAGTGACATGTGACCTGATAGAATGACTTTTAATAAGTGCCTATTTCTGAAAGATGAAGTTTTAAAAATTGAATTAATAAGTGAAATAAAATAAATGTATAGTAAGGTTTTATAAATGTCCTCAATGGTTCCATTATTCCTAAAATCACTTTTAAAAATGTTAAATTTCCCTGCATATCTGAAATTATACATGTATCCTAGAGCATCAGGGACTCATACAATTTGACACTTTAGAAAGGACCATCATTTTACAATGAAGAAAACATAGGTCCAGAGAAGACAAATGACTTGGCTAATTAATGGCTGATCTAGGATTGGAAACCAAACCACTAGACTCTACTGCACTAGTTTTATTATTGGTCCATAACTGAATATTATACAGATGAAATGTTAAGTTTGAAATGAAATCAATTTTAATAGCAATACATTTTTAAAGTAATGTACAAAACTTTTACATTACAAATATACCTCATGAAAATATATTTCTTAGGCAATGACATCGCTTTATTTTAATTCTAGTTCAACAGCCCAAACAGGTCATGTGGAAAGAGAAATCTCCATATTTAAAATTGTATAGTTTAAGATCCATGAATAATACCTCTGAGGCCCTGGAAACAGACAAGACAGGTATTGTCTCAAAGGTATTAATTATTTTATTGAACATCGTATTTCCTTTCTAAATTGTCTTTTCCTGGGCTGGAATTTTACATTTGTTATTGTTCTATCAACTGGTAATAATTAGAAAAGTCAATATCCAGGGCATAATTACAATCTCTAGTTATCTGTTTCTACAAATTCTTTTCATTTCTATAGGTGTGTTTTTCTAACTCAACAGTAACAAAAGAGACATTGGAAAAAAAGGCAGTCTACAATTTGAAGGGCTCCTCTTTCAAGCAGAAAAAAATAAATAAAATCAAGCTGGACCTGAGCACACAGGGCCTTCTCAATATCAGTGTCTCGTTTTTAATCTCAGAGAAAATGAACAACTTCAGAAGTGTAGCTGTTAGGAAACATTTGGGTGCCACTCTGAACTTTATCTCCACTAATTAAGAGTTAGGGTGACATCAAACCATAAGATAAAGAATTCTACTGAAGTTTCTCTCCTGTAAGTTTTCACTGAGCAGAGCAGAGAAACAGCCTTTTGGGGAGAGGTCACACCCCCCCTGAATTTTGATTGGCTGATGTGGAGATATGCAAACAAGTGGGGAAACACCTGATTGGATGAACCCAGAGGCACCGTGGCCCAAACTTCAGATTCTAGAGGCGCACAGCAGTTACCTTTCCTGGTGGTTGATCAGTTTCTTGTATAGTATAACTCAAAACCTTTTTACCTTCCTAGACATTTTAAATATTTGAAAGATCCTGAATAAAACAAACAAATTAGACACAGAACGCAGTGAACGAAAAAGCAAATTTTATCTAAATGCTAAACAGTGGAAAGATAAAGGAAAGATAAGGTACCTGACCCCTCTTAACTTTTGTCCATTCAAGGTGGATTTCCCAGGCATTTCATCCAGAAGTACTTAAAATCTAACTAGTCATGTTTCTACTGCTTATGCTACTAAGCAGTACTTACCCCCTACTGTTATGGGGTACAGTGTCTGCTGCTGTATGCTGATATCTGTTAGCTTTCAGATAAAAGGCAACAGATCCTCCCTTTCCCTCATGTCTATGGTCACCGAAGAAACCATTCTTCCCACCATGCATGTTTGTGGTCGTAGGACACAGAACCTTTAAATGAGATCATTAAAAGAGGCGTGTCCATGAAAGCATCTACTCTGTTAGAACGAAGCTGCTATGAATGAAGTGCTGAGAGCCCTCTTCTGAAATTACTTCTGGAACTTATGGCACATTCTTTTGAAAATTTTTGGGAAAAGCTAAGTTGTCATGTTGGGAATAAGGTAGAGAAAATCAGTTTACACAGTACCGGTTGGTTTAAAAATATAAGATGGTGAAAACTAATAGAGCTGCCTTCCTTCCTTGTTTCTAAACTTCCTTTTAAAATGCCTTTTCTTTGCATCTACAGAAGCAGAGTCGCACCTGATTAAGAGCAGGCGCAGAAAGGAGAATGCTGACTCCTATCTACGCCTACTCGTCCAGCCACTCCAGCCGGGTGGATTGAAACCTTTCAGGGCCTTTGTTTCCTCTTCTATGAGATGGGGATAATAATGTAGTACCTGCCCCACAGGGCTGTCATGAGGCTTAAATACGTTGTGTAAAAATCATACAGTTGTGCCTGGCATATAGTTAATACACTATATTTGTTAATGTGTGTCCTTTTAATGGAATCTCAGAAGAAAGGAGGTAAATAATTGTGGGCAGTTCACCATTTTGGGTTACAGTCATAGTGGGAGAGCTCCGTGCTTGGGGGTTGATTCAGATTATACTAAGGCCCCTTTTGACTCTAAAATTCTATGAGTCTGTGATTTCAAGTAATAATACAGGTGCTTGACTTCAAAGAATTCATCATCCTGTTGTGAAAATAGGATGATAAGCCTTAGAAATGAAAAACCATGTGTGACTTATTTTCATATCACCAGAACCCAGCGTGGTACCTAGCTCATGGTAATGACCTAACACTTTAAGAATAAAAGAATGAAGGAGTCATGTTGGATTGTACAAGACAGAAGATGAGAAAATGAAAATAAGTGATATTGACAAGAATTTGAGGACAGTAGGACTTACTGTGGCCAAGAGTGGTTGCTCAGATATTTTTACTATTAATTTAACTTCAAGTTCCTGGAGAAGACAAGTATGAACTACATACGAAATCAATCTCTTTCTGTTCTCCCAGCCCCCCATTACCGTCCCTCCCTGCCTCCTGTGAATAGCACACTGCACTACAACTCCGAACTCTTGGGCTCAAGCAGTCCTCCTGTCTCAGCCTCATGAGTAGCTGGAACTAAAGGTCTGTACTACTCCTGAGCCTGGCTCCAGACACACGCAGTTTCTGAGACCAAAAGATTTACAATTAAGGACCACAGAAATAGGAGTACCTCTTCAGAGAGGCAGCGAGCCTCTTTTTCCTTCTTTCTCTTCCTCTTTCCCTCCTTTGCCTCCTCTGTTTAATACGAGTTCCTGTACTGCTACAGAAACAGCTGCCATTTTTTGTTTAACTTAACCAAAAGATGTCCTGGATTCTTGGATCGATTTCAGTACACCAGTGAAGGTCATAAGCTGTGTGATTGTTTAAGCAGAAGTTTATACAATCCACAATTCCAAAATAACCCAACTTCAGAGGATAAACTTACTTTTGGAAGCAAACCAAATTTCATGAGCTTTTCAACATTTGTGGTGACAACTTTTAACACACTTGGATTTCTAAAGTCAGATTCAAGGACCAGGGTGTGAATATTGCCAGTCATAGTCAAAGTCTGCACAAATAGGTTTGACAGACATTGAAAGTGTCACGTTAAAAATTGCCAAAGAATTCTACTATTATGCAAGTTTGTTATGTTGGTCAAGTTTATGTTATAGCGTTGGAATGTGTCAAAATGTAAGTACAATCAAAGACATGAAATCTTTACTTCAGACAGAAAAGACTATAAACTGACAAGTTTATTTACACATATTTATCTATGGAAAATGTACTTCCTTTTGGGGTATACAATTTAGAAATCATAATAAATATGTACCTAGAAACTGTTTCATTCCAGTATCTGCCTTCACTCAATTGAAAACTAAATGTCAAACATATTTAATATATTTAGGATGACATGTCCTTGGTAAGCACTACACTGTTGTGAAAATTCTTATCCTTGTACCAATACATAATAAATAGTAGGAATTCTATGAGATAATGTGCTGAAAACATGTACATTCATATGCATATATAAAAGCACATTCACTTTTTGGAAATGACATTTTGGCATTTAAGAATGTATAGAAAGCTCTTTTACTCACAAAAGAGACGTCCAAGTAGATACTTAATAAAAAATATTGGTTAAAATCGAGTCTCATGAAGAATAATGCATTAATGTATTAATTTAGTATAACTGAAAATTAAATGTACATCATTTGCCACGTTCTGTTTCTAAGGATCTAGGGATGGTTGTTCCTGCGGGTTTTCTGGCCCATGATGAATCCTCTGTGAATTTTAGTTTTAGTTTCTTTACGGGGGAACAAGAATTTTAAGACACAAAGCAGTCTGAAAATGAAATGTTTTTAAGTTTTAATGATATTTTCACCATCTTTTATACTTGTCTCATCCACATCCAGTTCAAATTTGGGAACTCACCTTTATTGGATATTTCCAAGATATTCAAATTAGCTTGTATTGAAACAATAGTTTCTTTTTATCTTTTGTATTTATGTATCATCAGTTTATATAAATTTTGCTTAAATTATGTAATTACCAAAAAAAAAAAAAAAAGCAAAGTTGTCATACAAAGCTTACTGGACCAAACAAAACTGATTCTAGTTTTCGAGGTAGAAATAAGTGAACATCCTTAGCTGGCAGCATTCACCACACCTTGAGTGCCAATCTGCATGTGTTACTGAGGTCATGGACAGCGTGGTTAGTCTGTGATGTGAGTTGAGTGAAGGTTGGGAAAAGAGTAATAATTTCACTGATGAGTGGGAAAATGCGTGCAGTGTCAGGAAGATGATATAAATTGGTGACAATAGGTGATGATAGGGCCTGTGGTGAACAAGTGAATGAATATCTTGCCTCATGGCATTAAAACTCAATTTAAAAAAATGAAAGTGAACAAATAAAATACTATGCTCTTTTAGAAAACGTCCATTTACTTAAAAAAATTCTGTTTACTTTTATCAACTTTCATGGATTTCTTTAACTTCCAATGCATGAGTATTTGTTGCCAAAATGTAGATGATGGAAAACAATAATTTTGAGGTCCTTCCTGCTATTGGCAAGAAAAAAAAAACCACGAAGACAAAAAGCACTAGGTCAGAAATCATATTGTTTTTAGTTTGTACTTGTTTCTAGTCCAATTCTTAAATTAACTAGGTGTGTAATCTTGAACATACCAGTTAATTTCTAAGCGTCAGTCTCCCTCCGAAGAAGAATGGCCAAATTGGCTCATCTCTAGCGTCCCTGAACTATAAATTTTTAAGATTATGACCAAGTATGTGTGTGCAGCCAGCACTGGGGACAGTGGCAAGAATCACAACTATGTTCATTCTTGAGGGAGCAGAGCAACATGGGTGCTATTTCTTCTCCATGTTTTGTTCTGTTTAAAGTAGAATTAAGTGACTTATACACAACAGAAAAATGAAATGGGGAGCTAAATGGCCAATAGTTTATGGGAACAAGTATAACTGATTCTAGGTAAACATACTACTCAACTTTTAGAGGTAGAAACAAGTGAATATGCTTAGCACAAACTATTATTTGTGCTTAATGTTCAGTTCTATCAGCTGATAAGGCCGGGTGCAGTGGCTCATGCCTGTAGTCCTAGAATTTGGGAGGCCAAGGCCAGAATATCACTTGAACTCAGGAGTTCGAGACCAACCTGAGCAAAAATGAGACCTGTCTCTACTAAAAATAGAAAAATTAGCTGGACATGGTAACACACACCTGTAGTCCTAGCCACTCAGGAGTCTGAGAGGCAAGAGGATCTCTTGAGCCCAAGAATGTAAGGTTGCCAAGAGCTAGGCTGACACCAGGGCACTCTGGCCTACGAAACAGAGAGATTTTGTCTCCAAAAAAAAATTAAAATTGAAAGTTTAAAAATATTTCAGCTGATAAGAAATAATCTCAAGCATTATAGAAGTTCTCTCCAATGCTTGTAAAGTACTGAGAACATTGCTTAGTTTTGTCTGGACCTTTGCAGTAACATCCTGAGTGTTCTGCTCCTTCAATCTGTTCATGGCTCCCTTCAATCTATTCTCCTCGCAGCCACGATGTTCTTTTCAAAACATATATTTGGTCTTGTCATCATCCCTTTTCCCACCTTCACAAACAAAACTTTGTGGTTTTCCATTTTAGAGAGCGGTAAAAGTCCTTTCTCTAATGCATCAACATTAGGGAGTTAGGATTGACAGTTGTTTGTCATGTGGGAGGTTTCCTAGTGTTCCAAAATGCTTACCATCTCTGGCCTGCAATCATTATGATGACCAAAAATGCTTCCTCTCCCCCATTGATCCAGAAGTTCTAGCCTCTTTTCTCATCACCTTCCAGAGACAAGGGGCTTTTTGTCCGTTCCTTGAAGATGCCACACTGCCTTCAGCTATAATTGTTAGCTTTTTCTTAGATTATTCTTCCCCTCAAAATTAAGTATTTCCTGATGTTCTGAGTTATATAAATCCCTTTACTAATTGCTTACGTTATCCCTCTTACTACTGTATGCACTTCCTCTCAGTAAGACTGAACATAGCTGTCATTTCCTATCAATATTTGGGGTAGATGTGACTGTTTGCTCCAGGCCATTCTTCTCCACTAGACTTTAAATTCTGTTCAGTTGTGTCTGTTTTGTATACAACCAAATTCCTGGTACCTTGAGCAGAGCCTAGACTATGTTAAATGCCTAATGAACATGGAATATAAGAATTATGGAATATAAATTATACCAGTAGTTACTTACACATGGAATGTAATATTTTTAATACAAAAATCTTGAGTATTATTTTTTGATAATGTCTTTACTATTCAGTTTGGCCTAAGTCATCCTTTACACATAAAATAACCAGTATGTATGTTCAAGAAATTTATCCTTAGAGCTCCCTATCAGTCATTGTATCTCCAAACATATTAAAAAAGAAAAAGGATTTCACTTAGCTTAGAAATAGAAACAATAAACATGTCATGTAACTGTAAGACTAGTCTAAACTTAAAAGAACAAAGCTAAGATACAATTAAAATATTTCAGATAATTTTTATGCAAAATTAGGCTAATATTCAAGATTTTCGAGAATATATTGCCATTCAAAACAATAAAGCATATGTTGTAAGTTTCCATTCTTTTATTTCCTCTAGAAAATGTGCTTCCAATACCTAAGAGGTACTTAAAGACCTTTGACTGTAGTGTGGAAGAAATTGGAGGAGAGGAAAATTATACACCATTCTCATTTACAGTAAAGGCTCAAGGGAAATTGAGAAGAAGAAAGAGATTTTTTGGCTATACTTCATTTGGCTAAACCAAAAGAAAGAAATACCCAAAAGAGCTATAGGCTTTTTTTTTTTTTTTTTTTTTTTTTTTTTTTTTTACATTT
>CAUYPK010080222.1:0-26536 GCA_963574355.1 Loris lydekkerianus
GGGGTGGAAGGAGGGGGATTGGTGAGAATACATTTGTGGTGCATCTTACAATGGTATATGTGAAACTTAGTAAATGTAGAATGTAAATGTCTTAACACAATAACTGTGAAATTGCCAGGAAGGCTATGTTAACCAGTGTGACATAAATGTGTCAACCGGTCTGTGAAACTAGCGTATGATGCCCCATGATCATACCAATGTACATAGCTATGATTTAATTAAAAAAAAAAAAATACCCATTCTGAGGATAGTTTAATACGTGTACTGTGTTTCATTATAAAGACACAGTTTCTACTCTGAGAGATGTTTATCTGACACTGTGGTGGGCTGAGAAATTACCTCCCAAAAGATATCCGTGTTCTAATCCCTAAAACCCGTGAATATTATCTTTTGTAATCCAAAATTGGTCCTTGCAGACATGATTAAGTGAAAGACATTTAGATGAGGAAATCATCCCACATTATCTGGGTAGGTCCTACATGTAATCACAAATATCCTTATAAGAGGGAGGCTAAGGGAGATTTTTACACACCAAGGAAAGCAGGTAATGTGCCCATGGAGACGGAGCTGGGACTGATGCCACCGTAAGCCAGGGAATGTTGACAGTTACCAGAAGCCAGAAAAGGCAAGGAATGGATTCTCCTCTGGAGCACAAAAAGGGAGTCTGGCTTTGCCTAAAAACTTCATTTCAGCCCTGCAAAAATGATTTTAGACTTCTGACCTCCAGTTGTATGAGAGATTAAATTTCTGGGTTAGCAAACCACTAAATTTATGATAACATGTTACAGCAGGCTCAGGAAACCAATGCAGGTACTTTACCCCTACCATTACCAGATATCCTTGGATATGGAGCAAGAAAAATCCACTTTATACAAGACTTTGCTTTATGGGGTGGCACCTGTAGCTCAAAGGAATAGGGCACCTGTCCCATATACTGGAGGCGGTGGGTTCAAACCCAGCCCCAGCCAAAAATTGCCAAAAAAAAAAAAAAAAAAAAAAAATTTGCTTTATAATAAATAAGTTATGTAAAGCAATAGGCAAACAGTAGCTGCTCATAAGATAGAAATCTTTGTTCTCCCATCAGTTGCAAAGTATAAGCATACGATTCTGACAAATGGCTACCTTTTATTGAGAATTTACTAAATGCCAAGGATAAGTATAGATGTTTTATATACATTAACTTTATTTCATCTTCACAGTATCCCTCTTATCTCATTTTTCAGATAAGCACAACAAGACACTGAAAAGTTTTCTAACTCACCCAGGTCACACAGTAATTGGCAGCACCAGAACTTCTTTATAAGGCAATGTGGTCCAGATTCTATTTTTTAATCTATTACACAACCCTGAATCTCTGTGTAACAGAACAAGACACAAATGTGATTTTCAAGGAAGTTACATTTAAGAAGCATCAAGATAAAAACAACAAAAATCCATTATCAACACGTATGTTATATAATACACTCAGTTTCTGACACCCCTCCCCTCCAAAAAAAGCCACATAGGCACATTCATTTTAGGAACTCATTCATTCCAGAGCCATGTGAATAATGGTGCAGTGACACCTCCTTGCCACAGGATGTACTGTGCCTTCTCTGAGAGAGCTGTCCAGAACTCTCTGACATATTTTACAGCCCTAATTAATGTGGCCTGAAGCCTTTGTCACTGCAGTCAATGATGTCTTTCCTTCATCCAAGCAGCAAAGGTTAACGAGTACCAATCACATGAAGTGTGAGTGTGATCTAAGAGTGGTGCCGGTGCTGCCAAGGTGAACAGTACTCATCTCTGGCCCTGAAGGAACTGAGAACACGGCAAGAGATCCAGACCACCACTCGGCACCCCTAAAGCACTTTATGACCCAGTACTGCTCAGTTGGTCTCACTGCTTCCCATAATCCACAATGAGATCAATTGCAGGGGGGACTATTCAAATAAGTACCATTTGTAAGCATTACTGAAGGTTTTATTTCCATCATCAACAGAGTTATTCCTTGTAACATTAAGAATGACATTTTAAGGAAGCTGTTCTAGGCATTCTGGTTCTATTTTATATTCTTCCTTATGGGCAAGGTACTGAGCTATAAAAGTGACCCTATGAAAATCAAGAATGCATGTCATCCCACTCACATACCAGTCAAGATTTGAGTTCAGAACTCTATGTTTCTCCTGAAAGAGTTAGGAACAGTATAAGCATCTAAAGCAGAATTTTCTCCTATACTGTGAGTCTTCAGATCTTGAGATAATAACAGAAACTTGCTGTATTTTTGCCATGCAAAAGAGACAAGACTGACATCTCAATATTTTTCCCAGACATTCTGATTCCTCTTTCTCTCAGAGCAATGTCAGAAAACCTTGACCTAATTTTTGAAACTGAGTGCATCAGTCAAGATCTTGCTTCAACTGATATGTGGAAATAGCACATCCTAAGCCTGGAGAGAAAAAAAATACATTTTACCTCTACAGGTCATCTTTTGTCCAATTTAAGAAACATTACCCAAAATTTCTAGAAGATTCTTAAGAGAAATTAAGATAATTATTGCATGCAATATTCATGACATTTAAGAATCTCGTCTCCAAACTTTGGTTCTAATTTTCAATGTATTATAGCCTATCAACTTGTGAACACTAGCACAAATGTTTTCTTCTCACAAATATTAAAAACACACAAAGAGACTTTTTACTTGGGAGACTTTTGTGACATTACATTGTAGACAAGTTTTAGAAGGAGCAGCCTCTCTTGGAGCCACCGCTGTGATTTCTCATATGTAAGGACATATTCACAGTTGTTTAATGTCGCCGTGACTGAATGTATCTGGCAAATGAATAATTTTTGCAGCTGTCCAAAAAATAATCATGGAACACTATATGCAGGACGTAGTAATGCCTTCAAGATAGACCAATGCCCTGTATCCTTGGACAATGCTAACTCTTTCTGAAACTACTTGGGACAGGTTAAGAGATACTGCACTCAAGGGGGCTAGGCATCTTCAAAAACCAATTCAATTTAAAAATTCATATACATAGCCACACATGCCCAGGCATACACCATATACACACATGCACACATATATAGATTTATAAATGATTCTTTTCAGAACTAAATTAACAATAACTATCAATAAATATAACAAGAAATACATGAAATAAACCAAATAATTTTCCCTCTCCCCTAGGGACAATAGTTGTTTATCTTGGCAGAATCCTTTGGAACCCTGAACACAGAGGTACAAAAGTCCTAAGCTCTCAGTTCACCACAAACTACCAAGGAAATGTCACTGGTATTTTTCTAAGCCAGGAGAGGAATACCCGCTGTCTCTTCTTATATAAATGGTATGAAAATATATTCGCTCACAACTTCTGTGATGCATTCATACAACCTCCTTCCACCTCATCTATAAATGAGATTATCTGTGTCAGAAGATAAATATAAATATTCGCTGAGGTGCTAATATATGCAAGACTGCCAAGCATAGCATCCCACATGAGGGATGCTCAGTAAATTAAAATGAACATATAGTACCTGCAAGTTACTTTGTAGTTCTTCGAAGTGATCCTCAGAACTTCCACCTAAATCTCAAAAGCATTATAAGCAGCAGTGTGTGGAAGTACGATTTTGGAGGTGCTAGCAATTCTCCCCCGCCTCTTACTATCTTCTCCATTACCTATTATTTGCCCCCTCGATTTTAGTTCTAAAGTCTTTTCAGTCTTTGGAAGACTGCCACTGAAGTGCACTTACCCCTGGTGTTTCCATTAGCTGGTGTTTCTGCTGTGACAGCTGGCAAAGAATAACATTGTCCAGGAACAGAGCGCAGGGCAGCTGCCCAGGAGTGGCTGGAAGGCTTGGCATTGAGTGGTGCGGAGGGAGAGCAACCTTGCCTATTTTGCGACATTGCCCAAGGCTAGCCCCTGTTAAGAGATTTGTATCATAAAGACATCTTGCTCAATGATTTCTAATCCTATGACATGCTACTATGTTATATTCATTTAGCACCGCTTTCAGACTGCAGGTCAATTACTGCTTCAGTGCACTGAACAGTGTCCCAGTTGTCTGGAGAAGGGACTGCAATTCCCTAAAGAATACAACTCACTCCAAAGGAATTGTTTTACAGGCCCCATAATGCCTGCTTTTTACTGGTTCAAGAGAAGCTAAATATTACTCAAATTTACCACATATGGGTGCCCAACAAGACGTGTGTTCTATCACTGTAATAACAACTGTTAACTACCTCCTGTTAGCTGGCATTTTACCCACATGCTTTCAAATTTTAACAAAAACTCTGCAAGCTAAGTGCTGCTCTGCTCAAATTACAGATATTGAAATTGAGGCTGGAAAAACATAGGTCCTGGTCACAATAAACTATTAAGGGACAGAGTCTGGATTTGATAACAGATGCAGGCATATTCCAACATACTATGTTGTCTCTCCACAAAAGAAGAGCTGTGTTCCCATTATGCATTAACACCAATCATCCTCACCATTATCATCACAAGCATAAGAGCCTACTGTTCACCAACAAAACAGAGCTCAGTGAAGCAGCTCCTTGGAAAGCACACAGACTACTTGAACAGCATAAAGAGATGATCAATAACGTCAAACAACATATATTATTGTTTAAGGAATAACATAAACAAAAAGGATTACTTGAATTTTTGGTTACTGAGGACTATGATGATGAGAATAAAAGGCATTAGAAGGAAAGCCTTATTAGTACCCATTATAACAACGCTGTCGAAAAGTTTATTAGCCTTGATGCTATTGACATTGGGGGCTGTCTAATGCTTGGTTGTAGGGGCTATCCTGTGGATTGTAGGCAATCCTGGACTCTGCCAGTAACACTCACCATCAATGACAATCAAAAATGTCCCCTTAATGAGCAAAATCATCCTGGTTGAAAACCTGTTGTAGAAAAATACTGAAAGATATGCCATATTTTATATTATTTTATGTGAAATAATTTTTAAATATTATCTTAATAAATAATAAATGTTATATAAATAAACACTATTTTAAATAAATATGATTTTAAGGGAATAATGGTTATAATATAAAATGTACTATGTGATCTAATTCCATTTTTGAAAACAATGAACATGTATACAAAAAATAGAACTTTACGAATATCAGAATGTTAAAGTGGTCCTCTACTGGTGGTAGGATAATAGGTGATTTTTATTTCTTCATCACGTGTTTTCTAGTCTTTCCACATTTACTATGATACATGTAAATTTTTTGTTGCATATTACAATAGTCTAAAATTCTAGAAATTCATTTATTTTAAAATCTGCCTAGTAAGACAACAGGGAAACATCCAACTCTAGATAAACTCATACTAAAGATAAAAAAGGAAAGAAAAGTATTTCTGAGAAATTTAAGGTTCATATTTATAAATCACACTGATTTGTAGTCTTAATTTCATCTGCCTTTGTGGTCTGGGAATTCTGAGCTAAGAAATTTATCACAAAAATCCATTCTAAAGCAGTGATGCTGTTATATAATATGGCAGAAGGAAAGACCAACCTTCTCTGGAGAAATTCTTTCACATCCCAGGCTTCAAGGAGGAGTTTTCCTATCAAAGAATAAAAAGCAACAAGAAAATCTCTAAAAATGAGTCAATACAACTTAGGGATGACTCCACCATGGGCAAGAGTCAACAGACACAAACAAGGGTATTAGTGCACAAGAAGGTGAAAGGGTAAGTAAAGGCATCATTTTCAATGTAACAAAAGAAGGAATTAAACACCCTGACACAAAAGGTGTTTAAGAAAATAAATAATCAGTAACTGTGTAGAAATTAATGGAATGTTGATAAAAATCATTCTCACTGAAATTAGGTGAAATCTCATTGTCGTTTTGATTTGCATTTCCCTAATGATTAGAAAATGTCCAGAACAACAGATGTTTGTGTGGATGCAGAGAGAAAAGAACTCTTGCACACTGTTAGTGGGACTGCAAACTAGTACACCCTCAATGGATAATTGTATGGAGATGGCTCAAAGAACTAAAAATACACCTACCATTTGATCGAGCAATCCCACCATTGTGTATTTATCCAAAAAAGACACCTGCACTTGAATGTTCACTCCCACACAATTCACAATCACAAAGATGTATAGCCAACCCCACTGCCCATCAATACAGAAGTGGATTAATAAAATGTGGATTATGTATTCCATGGAGTACTACTTATCCATCAAATAAAAATGGTGACCTAAAAAAAAAAAAAAAAAATGGTGACCAATGCCTTTTATAACAACCTGGAGAGAACAGGAAACCATTCTTCTAATTGAAGTATCACAGGAATGGAAAAACAAACACCACGTGTACTCCCCATTAAATTGGAACTAAGCAATCAACGTCCATGGGCACATTTGATAGTAAAACTCAACAGAAAGCAAACAGGTGGGATGGGGGCAGGAAGGGAGAGGTAAATTCACACCCGAGGGGTACAGTGCACACGGTCCAAGTGATGAGCACACTTACAACTTTGACTCAAATTGTACAAATGCAATTCATGTAACCAAAACATTTGTACCCCATGATATTCTGAAATTAACAAAAAGAAAATTAAAATTACTGGAACTTAGAGAAATAAAATCTATAATTGAAAAGAAAATTAGAGAACTGAAAGATAAATCTGAGAAAACTGCCACAGCCCAGAGACAATAAATAGCACGTTAGAAATCATGGAAAACCAATGAAGAATATCTTTAAAATAGGAGTTTCAAAAAAGAAGTAAGAGAATGCGGAGAGGCAGTTTAAAGAGATAATAATGAAAATTTTCATGAGTGATTACATGCAAAAATTCTTGACTTTAAGAAGCCTATGATAAATAAGCTAAAAATCCACAGCTATACAAACTTAGTAGTGAATTGAAGGAACACGAAATAGACAACTACATTGGTAGGTTGATAATTGATTTCACAAGAGCAACAATAGGATTAGAAGGCAATGGGGAAATACCTTCAAAATGTCATGGAAAATAACTGTCAGTCAAGTATTTTATTCCCAGGTAAATATTCAATAGGGAGTAAAAATTTTTAAAAGTAAGACAAAGACTCAGAGAATTCATAAGTCACAACCATTTACTTTTGTGGAAAGAACTACTACAAAAATGTAGTTTAGGAAGAAGGAAACTGAAGCCAAAATGAGTGAATGAGATGCAAAATACAAAGGTGAGCAATAAAATTGGTAATGGTGTGGGTGCATCTAAATAGGTAAAACTGAGTAAGGCAGTAATAACAATAACTAATTTAAGGGAATACAAGCCAAATAGAACTAAACTAGTGGACCATTTCTCTCTTAGAAAACGTATGTAATTATTTACAATTAAAATGTGTGGATTTCGCTTTGAAGTACTCAATGATAAGTGGAAGCAGTGGGGGAAATAAGGAGGTATAGAGGAAACAGAATGGGAATGCACTGGTATGTTGAAGCTGAGTAAAACATATATGGGGTTTATTATACTTTTCTCAATGTTATTGTGAATACATCTATGTATGAAATTCTCTTATTAAAAGTTTAAGACAAAATACAAAAAAACAATAATTCCCTTTCTAAGGGAAGATTAGACTCCAAGAGTTTTATGTTCTGACATGTTTTGGGAGGAGCAGGGAAGTGTTCTTCAGACTTTGTTAAACCAAGAAGAGCATATTACAAATTTAAGGGTAACTACTAAAATTATAAATATAAAATAGCTTCCAAAACACTAAAGAGAAAAATGAGTATAAATAAATCAGCACAGTAAAACAATGAAAGCACCAAATAAAGTGGTAGAAATAAATACCACTATTAACTGTAAATCTAAATATACTAACCTGATAAAATTTAGAAGATCTGAGCATGGATTCTAAAAAGGAAATCTATCTATACCCTGTTTAAAGAGGCCACAAAAAGGTTGAGGATAAAAGGCAAACACTTGTAAGATGCACTGTAGGTGTAATCCCACCAATTACCCTCCCTCTACCCATCCTCCCCCCTCCCTCTCCTCTCTCTCCCCCTTCCCCGTATTCTGAGGTTATAACTGGGTTATAGCTTTCATATGAAAGCCATAAATTAGTTTCATAGTAGGGCTGAGTACATTGGATACTTTTTCTTCCATTCTTGAGATACTTTACAAAGAAGAATATGTTCCGGCTCCATAATTGTCTTAATACAATAACTAAGAAAATGCCAGGAAGGCAATGTTAACCAGTGTGATGAAAATGTGTCAAACTGTTTATAAAAACAGTGTATGGTGCCCCATGATTGCATTAATGTACACAGCTATGATTTAGTATTAACAACAAAAAAGGCAAATACTTAACTGCATTAATATGATTTGGAATAGATTTCAAGGCAAACACTAATTATTAGAGATACAATAACACATAAAACTTGCTGGAACGAAAAACCTAACTTCACCCCTGATTTTTTATGTTTTTGTATTGTAAATTCAAATAAGTGGCAAATTCTTTTGGCTCTATCTTTAAAACAACTTTGCAGAGCCAGGTCACTTCTCACTACCCCCTCCCCTATCACCTTCCTCCAAGCCATAATCTTTTCTGTCTGTTACAACAGTAGCCTCCTGAATGCCTCCTGCTTCCACCTTCACTCACCTCCTGTCTACCTTCATCATAGTAGTAAAAGCGATCCTGGTAAAAAAAGGAAGCTATTTGTTATCACACCTGTGCTCAAAAACCTCCCAGTGGACTCTCATTCCATTCAAAATAAAAATCCAAGTGCATTAAGGTGGCTCTCAAGGCACTGCTCAGTGTGTTTGCCTTGTCCCTTCTATGACTTGTTGTTACGACCTCCTTCCTATTCTTAAAATATGTTGTACAGGGCATTTGTGCTTGCTGCAGCCTTCTCCATGAAATACTTCACTTCATCTAAGATATACAGTGTATGTGTAAATGTGTATACACGAATGTGTTTGTATATACACATACATATGTGTACATATATGCATGTATGTGTATACACAGACATACATGTTACATTGTTTTTTGTCATTCTCTACTCAGTAGCATGTGCAACTTGTGAAGTTTTTTTTTTTTTTTCCTTTTGTTCACTGCTATATCCCTAGGCCCTTAGAAAAAAAATGTGATACTCAATAAAATTTAAGTGAATGAAGGAATTAATTCACCTAGAAGATATACTACTTCTGAAATTATATGCTCCTAACAACATAACTTTTTATAAACTTTTTACTTTAAATATTTAAAGAACCACAAAGAAAAAATATTTGAAAATTTTAAAACATGGCTCAAAGATAGACATCATAACGGATGTCAAAAAAATTAGAGCCAAATAAAAATGAAACAGAACATCTCAAAATTCGTAACACACTCAAAGTCATCTGATTTATAACAATGATGCCAATTCAGCTCAGTTAAAAGGGTGGTCTTTTCATTGACACATGATGAAGCAATAAGATGTATCTATAAATATTATAATCATAGAGAAAAATTAAGTTGGAAATATTTTTTGACTTAAATATGAAAGCCAAAACAATCAAGTTCCAAAAGAAGTATAAAAGAATATCTTTTTGGTTTGGATATAGGCAAGAATTTTTTAAGACACAAAATATAATAATCATAAAAGAAAATACTGATAAACTGGACTTCATTAAATAAGGAACATCTAAGAAGGTAAGAACAACTAACTGCATTTTAGGAGAACTTATATCAAACAAAGGATTTGCGTCCTACAAATTAAATATAGTTGTATCCTATAATTGCATTTTCAATTTTCTGAAAAGCAGAAATTCAATTTTAAAATGGGGAAAATATCTCAGTAGACACTTCACAGAAAAGAATATCAATATACTGTATAACTAATAAACTTATTAAATGCTACTCATACATAATTAGTAATTAAAGAAATGCAAATTAAAATGACAAGGAGAGGGATGGATGAGGTGGCTCACACCTGTAATCCCACCACTTGGGGAGGCCAAGGCAGATCACTTGAGACCAGAAGTTCAAGAACAGCCTGGGCAACATAACAAGATCTCCTTTCTACAAAAAGTAAGAAAAATCAGCTGGGTGCTGTGGCATGTACTGTAGTCCCAGCTACTCAGGAGGCTGAGTTAGGAGAATCACTTGAGCCCAAGAGTTCAAGGCTGCAGTGAGTAAGATTATGCCACTGACTCTAGCCTGGATGACAGAGCACAGCTCTGTCTCAAAAAAAAAAGACAAGGAGATATCATACATAAACACACACACACACCCCAAAATGTCTATAATTTAAAAGACTGACCCATGAAATGTTAGCAAGGATGAAAAGCAAATCAACTACAACTCTCTTAGATTGATAGATAGAATTTAAGTTGATAGAAATACTTTGGAAAATACATACACATATTAAAATAGATGCATTTGTCAGTAAATAATATCCCAGTGAACATACAGCTTCATCAATAATTGAGTAAATACAAATAAAGAAGATGCCATTTTAAACTCATTTGGTTGAGGAGAATTTTTAAATTTGATAACCCAAAGCAATAGCAGAGGTGTTGACATGATTTTTTTATACATTAATGTGAAATACCAAAATTAATACAACTACTTTATAAAGGAATTTGATAATACCTAGAAAAGTTGAACATGACCATATCTTGCAAATCAACTCTCACTCACACCTAAAGATGATACAGACATGGATGTTCCTTGGAGCACTGTTACTAAGATTTGGAAACAACATAACTCTTCCTCAACAGGAAAGCAGTTGATAAACCGGCATGCTTATGTAATGAATATTGTGCAGCAATTTTAATGAATGCAGTATTTACATGGATAAATCCTTAAAAATAATATTAAGAGGAGAAAAAAGAAACTAAAAAAGAGAGATACAGTATGACACTGCTTCTATCAAAATATGGGTAGAGTGTGGTGGTGTCTTAGTTCACAGCAACCTCCAACTCTTGGGCTAAGATACCCTCTTGCCTCAGTTTTTTATTTTTAGTAAAGACAGGAGTCTCACTCTTGCTCAGGCTGGTCTGGAACTCATACGCTTAAGCAATCCACCTGCCTCAGCTTCCTTGAGTGCTGCCTACACCAGCTACTTTTGAAGACAAACTTCACTTCCTTTTTAACAACAACAACAAAAACATAAAAAGCACCCAGGTGCTTACTGCTATCTTCAAATAGCATCATCCAGATTCTAATTCTGATTTAGCTTAGAAATTGCTTTTTCTGAACGCAGACTTTTCCAAGATTGTGACGTTCACTGAGTTAAATATTTGAGCTCTTCAGCAGTAAGGAACCACAAGTGTACTCTATCCAGAAAATGGGACAACGTACTATTTGTCTAATTAGGTAATAAAAGTTCTAAATTCCTAACATGAGAGTTTGGATTCGGGAAATGCTGAATGATAGATCTGAATTGGATCAATTATAAGTGACCTGTCTGAGAAAGGCAAATGTGTAAAATTTTATCATATTTCCACATATAACAGAAAGTCAGTCTAGCAGCTAATATTATCAGTGGGGGTGTTTGGGTAGGATAGGTGTGTAAAAAAAAAGGTGTAAAACTGGCACATTTAACCTGGCTTTCCCATCACATGAACTTTAAGCCTTTGTTTAAATTTTTCCTACACAGTATACCCAAATTGATTCTTGTAATTAGACAGCTTTTTGAAAAATTAAAAGCTGGTCAAATACTCGCATTAACTTACTGTTTGCATTACACTGCCTAGGCTTTTCTTTTCTGTTTTTTTTTTGTTTGTTTGTTTGTTTGGTTTTTTGTTTTTTTTTAAACTTCAGGTTAATGCGAGGGTACAAAGAAGTAGGTTACAATGTTAGGTAGAATTCCCACTTGTAGTTGTGTCCTGAACCCAAGAGATGATACATTACCCTTACCCTGTGTCCATTTAGTGGGAGCAACCGATCCCCCTCTCCCTCTCCTTCACCTCTTCCTTGTTCCTCCTCCCCCCATCTTGAATTGAAATGAGTTTTTCTCTTATGTGGGCTTGTATTACATCATCTATTGTCTTCATATTGAATACATTGGATACTTGCTTTTCCTTTCTTGTGATACTTTACTAAGTAAATAACATTCTTTTTTTTTTAACATTAAACAGACTAAATTGACAGCTTAGTATCATAACTGAACAAAATAGTCATTTTCATATCAGGGGGATACAGTACATACGGCCCACATTTGCTTATATTCTTCACTGACTTTCTAAAGCAGCATGTGCATTTTTGTACTATATAACTTTCAAAAAGCTCAGATAACCCATCAACCCAATTCCATAAAAATAACTATGCCGAAGCCTTCAGCAATTGACTCTTAGATCTTTGCTAGAACAAAATTTTGGCCTTAAAAGTTGGTTGTACGTGTTTCTACCTAAATCTGACTAATTCACAAATTACATAATCCATATTTTGTTTTTTTAGAAGAAACAATCCTGCTGGTAAACAAAGTAGAAACAAGAGTTATTATAGCAAAGCCAGCTTTAAAACAAAGCTTTCTAAGGTAGGCGAAATGCTGTTTGTTTCTACCACATGTATGAAAAAAACTGTCAGAGAGTAATTACATTTCCTAATAGTTTTGATTTGGACTTACAAATCAATAACAGCCACTGGATATGTTTCAACTTTGTGCTGGTGTGATTTTTTTTTATCCCTTCATAATTGACAGAGAAACTTGTACCTAGCAATCTACCTTCATTTCTCTTGTATTATTAAGCAAAAATCAATAGGCTTTCTCCAAAAGTTTTTTCTTTCCTTTAAATTCCCCCATGAATACAAACATGGCTTTTTACTGAGTAAAGGAGATGTTAATGAATTTCTTTTCAGCTTGGCAAGCCATTGAAATTCCTACAATTCATTTTAGCCAATAAATGACTTGCTTGGCTAAAACCAATTACAACTATGATTTCCATAAATGGAAGGCAAAGAACACATTGTTAAACTGTAATAATTGCACTTTAACCTTGAATGGAAAACTTAAAGCATGTCTTTTATTTTTGACATGAAGAAAATTTGAAAGGGTAGAGGAGGAAAGGAATGACACAGTTGTTTGAATACCTGTATTTCTAAATAAATTAAGACATTTAGCTGAAATTCATTTACAGACACTGTGCTTTCTATCTCTTCTCCTTCATCTTTTTCTTCTCTTCCTTTGATTTGGAGTAGAGTTAATTTTTAAGAAGATCATCAAATTATTTAACCAAGAAATTGGGCTGCAGGTGAGGGAAATTTTCTCGAGTCTAGAAAAGATTCTGTACAAGTTGTTGGGCAGACACATATAACAAGAACAGATAACTAGAAAAATAAGAGGTGTGATAGGAATTAAATGATGAGAGATACATTGTATAATTAGGAGTGAATGAAATCTAGCAAGTGAAACACTCAACCTGTGTTATGTAGTTAAACATTCAAACTGGAAATCAGGTCCACGGAGCTTAATTTTAGACTTAAGTTTATAAATTTGAACATCTCCTAAATCCTCAACATAGAGGTGAGAGAGAGTAACATTAGAGGGTCAGGAGCTAATAATTGAAATTAGAGCACATCAAGGAAAAAAAGCAGAAAGCGAAACCAGTGAAGAAAATAGAAAAATAACCAGAGAAATAACATTTGCCCACTATGCCCTTGAAGAAGATTGGTATGATGGGAGAATTAAGATGTAATATGCTAAGAGCTTGATGGGGGCAGCAATGGAATTTCAACAGAGAATGAATACAAAAACTTGCCATCCACCTCCCTTGTGACCTTGTATTAAGAATCAACTGGGATATCTAGGTATCCTAAGAACTGTGTAAATTGTGGTGGGCAAGTTTGGAATAAAAACTAAGAGAAGGAAGCAAGTGGAGTGAAGAGGTGTTAGCTTTAGCCTAAATTAAGTAAAATTATCTGACTTCCCACATAGACACCTATAACTGAAGAAAAGAGAGACTGGCTTGTATTTGCTCATCTCATGGAGGCAGGGAGTAGGAAATTGCACAGGCTGTGACTCCTCAGTTAAAACATGGCTCACTGAACATCTAGTCACTTAAATTATCAATTGTTCCCCCTTTTAGGGAAATCGGGCAATGGATTGTGGAAAGAGGCAAGCCTGGTGTGGGCAAATGACACGAGATGACGTCTTTCTCTCGTTCCTTGGTCCAACCATTATCTAGGATGACTTTACTGATCAAGAAGGTGAACTATAGCTACGCAAACTACTTCCCCTCTTTAATCTTCAACTCCCACCAGCTTAGCTTACCACCACATCCGCAATCCCCCTGCCTGGGTCGCAGGCTGAACACGTCATCAGCGGGCGCGTTCATACTTCCTGGCGCCAACTGTCGTTTCAGAACCTCCTGTTCTTGTTCTCAGTTGACTGTGCGCTCATCTCTCCCTCTGGATCGCTCTTTCTCTCTCCCACCCTCCCAAATAGCCCGATTGTTCACCTGTATTCAGCTCCTCCAGTCCCTTGGCCTTTCATTCTTAACTGGATGGATACTGGTGGATACAGTGGTAGTGAACAGCAGCAATGATGAACAACGATCCGAACAGCCAACGCAGTCACACAGGTGTCGCATATTCACTGCGCACAGTCAGTATTTTCTCCCTAACTTGCTTTGCTTCCTGGTTCCTCTGTCAGTACAGTGTTCCATGATTCATTTCATAATTTATGACAGAAACCTTAAAGCAGAGTTTCTCAACATTGGCACCACTGATAGGGCTCTGTCATTTTTGCTGTGGCACCAACTTTTGGATTACAGAATGTTTAGCCACGTTCCTGTCTTCCGCCTGCTAAATGCCAGTAACCCTACCCTACCCCCCAATTGTGACAACCAAGATGTCTCCAGTCATTGACAAATGTCCCCTAAGGGATGTGGGGGTGGGAATCGTTTTCAGCTGAGAACTGCTGGCTTAAAACCAACCTGTTGTGTCTGTCTTATTTATGTTCTATTGCCATCAATGAGCCCAAATTTATATTTTTTTCTAATAATAGATACCATTTACCAAGCAAATCTTTAATGTTGGGTACTGTATTGGGTCTTTTAAACACATTATTCCATAATTTCTACAGTCTAGGAATGTTGCAATGATTACTATGCCAATTTTAAAGATAAGGAAACAGCTTCAGAGAGGTGCAATAATTTGTCCAAAGCCACTCGGTTAATTTAAGGATTTGAATTCAGGTCTGTTTAACGTGGGAACCTGTACAATTTACCCATAATACTGAACTCACTCCTTTTCATCTTCCCTTCCCACACCCTTGGTTCAGGACTTCATCCTTTCTTGCTGGAGCAGATCCACCACGTCAGCCTGGCTCCCTGCTTCTAGGCATAAGATGACACAGCAATCATTCTTCCCTGCAAATAAGATCACACAGTTCCTCCTTATTGCAGTCATTGCAAATAAGTTTACAATGACTCTATACATCTAGGAAGAACTGCAAACGTATACGCTTCACACCACGCCCTTCCCTCTCTGGCCCATCTCTCTCTCTCTCATTTCTTCCATTTTCTCACCTGTACCCTTCACTCCAGGCATTTAGATTTTTCTTTTTCTAACAAGTTGGGCTTTGTCTTACTTCTATGTCTTAGCCATATTCTGCCCTTGAGTGGTATGTCACATTTCATCCCTTGTCTTCATCCAGCTAATCCGTACAGTCCTATCAACTCTAAGCTCATAACACCTCCTCAAAAAAGCCTTTCCTGACTCCCCATCCCTCTTCACACTCTCTGCAAGTCTACTCTTAATCCCGGATACCTCCTCCAATTATGCCAGCCCATCTCTCTCTGGAATCTCAGTTGCCTTATGAATTAGCAACCAAGTATATATTATACCAGTGGTTCACAATCAATCATCAGATCCTACATGGAGGGCTAATAGAGAACACAGGCTCTTTGAAGTAGGGGAGGGTCTGGATTTTTGTAGCACTACCACATGATTCTGACACCGACCAAAGTATAAGAATCACTGTACTATATTATCTTGAATTCTTCATTAATGATTTAACACAAAAGAGCATTCTCTGTAACATGATTTAAAATTCCTAAGGATGAAAAGGATTTACCCTTTGTTGTCTTTCTTCCTATACCACTAAATCCCCCCATCATCAATAGTGTACATTATTATTAAAACTGGAATTCTCTTGCATCAGCTCTTTGAAATACCCTGATTCTGGATAAATTAGGTTGAGGGAGGATAAAACCACTTAATTGGGAAGGGGTAAGAGAAGTGACTGACAGTGAACAGCTGTTACCCTGCCATTAATTTTACTATATACTTGCATATGTAACACCACTTTCTGTTTGATGCTTTCAAGAGTCTGCTCTTGGACATTTTGCCTTGGTGCAAATCACAATGCTAACAAGTAGATATGCATCAATAATTTTACATGTCATGACTACTTTATATCTACAAACATACTTCATTCAATAATGTAGGATCAAATTTTAATGTCAAATTTTATTGTCAAATAAAATTACACACAAAAAAAAATATGGCTTTTACCTCCCATTCAGCCAGTTAATATCACAGTAAACTTGTAGAAAATAAAGAAAGAAAGAAAGAAAGAAAGAAAGAAAGAAAGAAAGAAAGAAAGAAAGAAGAAAGAAAGAAAGAAAAGTATAATGGAAATCTATTGATTTGCAATTTATTCTACAACCTGGTAGAATGTTGTATACCATTTGGACACATGAGTGTTTATGGAATTGGACACCACACCGCACAGCACTCTATAATCTAATCATTGAACTACACAAAGAGTGAGAAACTGTCAGAGGTCATTTAGTCAACTCATCCTCCAGAGAAAGCTACATTTAAAATATTTCTGTATGAACATTATATGTGCAATGTATACATTCTCCAGGTGAGGACAATCCACAGGTCCCCTCGTGGCCTGTCCTACCCCCCTCACAACACCACTGTTGGCATATTTCTCCTGTCAGATCCAGGCCCATGCCACTCAGAATGTAGTCCTTGACCTGGGAGCTTGTCACAAATCTAGAATCTCAAGCCCCAACCAACCCAAATCTACTAAATGAGAACCTACATTTTAACAAGCCCCCCAAGTGGTCCCTGGGAACTTTGAAGTTTGAGGTGCTCTACTCTAGGAAATTGGGCTGACAATCTAAATAGGAAACAAGTATTTAAAAGTCATGAACTAGTCTTAGTAACCATTGAGCCAAAATGCAGAACACAATTAACATATTCTCTGACTACATTAGAGGTTTTAGGAACAATCAACCCACAAGGATTTGTTTCTGTTTTTATAAGCATTAGATTCTTCCTAAAATTTTCCCAAGACCAGAGAAAAGGGTGTTAATCAAAGACAAAGCCCTGAGGAGGGGGTATCCCCCAAGTTTGTTCGCAAAGAAAGGAGGAACCAGCTTTTGCAATGTTTACTCATAAATGAAACTAAAGCAGATGTTATAACACATGGATAATTTATTATAGGTACTCCTTACTATACAAATAATCTGAAAAATATGTCAAATTTCTATGAACTCACTACTATTTCTTAAGTATTTTTTTTAATTACCTCAAAGATTGTTACTTTTAATTCTTACTGCCTTTTGGTGATCACTGATTCCTAATACCATAGATTTAAATTTCTTTTCAAAAGTATTTACCTCTCAGAATTTAAAAATCTATATACAAGAAATAGCCAAGGGCAGAATGGCTGGCTAGAGATACCCAGTGCTCATTCCTCCACAGAGGGCTAAAACAATGAATAAACAACAAAATTCAACTAGTGTCTGAATGAGAATGCTGGACTATAGCAAGGCAGTGGGGAAATTCCTGTGAAGCAGGAAAACCTAGGATGGCAGCCATAGAGAGGGGAACAAAGGTCTCTGCCTCTCTCCCTCGCTAGGTTTGGCCAAGAGCCAGGAGGGACTTCCCCTTACAGGAAGAGGTAGATAGGAGGTACCCAGCAGTGCTCATTACCACTGTGGACACCTACAGTTCTTACCCCAGGAGACTCCTGCAGTCTTCAACAAGCCCTGGACTGGGTTTGGGGAGATGTCTGAAATTCACACTACTGCATTACTCCAGACCAGAAGCACACACTGTATACCCCTTCCACCCAATACCTATTCCTATAGCACAGTGGCATCTTGACAACGTGAAAATGAAGCCACTGCTGCTAGACAGTACCCTGCTCTGGAGGGCTGATAGCCACTGAATCTTTCCTGAAGCTCACACAGGTGGCTGCAGCACCATGACACCAGCTGAATGGAGCCAAGGCCTACCAGAATGGCCGTGACTCTGAACCCACACTGTGCCGTGGCCCCCAAGGAACAAACAGTCCAACTTAATGGTCTTATCCTGGGGAAGCCTATCTCCAAGCCAGCTGAATCACTGAATGTGCATGCCCTGGCCCTAAGAACCAGCCTGTCAGCCCTACTTCCAACAAGCCTGCCTCTAAGCTGGCCAGATCACCACCATACATGCATGCCCTCAGACTAAAAATCAGCCTGTCACACTGGTCTCAACAAGGCCACACAGTTGCCACCCCAAACTCCCACTCCCCAGGCCACTGAGACACAGACACCACTGACATGGATCACAGCTAAAGAAATTTCATGAAAAGGCTGAGTGCAGTGTCTCATACCCTAGCACTCTGGGAGGCTGAGGCAGGTGGATTGTCTGAGCTCTGGAGTTTGAGACCAGCCTGAGCTAGAGCAAACCCCATCTCTAAAAATAGACAGGCATTGTGGTGGGCAGCAGTAGTTTCAGCTAACTGGGAGACTTAGGCAAGAGGATCACTTGTGCCCAAGAGTTTAAGATTGCTATGAGCTGTGATGCCACGGCACTCTCCTGAGGACAACAAAGTAAGACTCTGTCTCAAAAAAGAAAAAAAAAAAAGGAAGTAAAAGAAATTGGATAGAGACTACATTTACTGTGTCTACTCAGACAAGGCAATGCTTCCTACCCACCTGATGCCCTAGAATCATCTACAGAAAAAGGATTTCCCCTATGACAATTAATCTATAGAACTGGAATAGGTGCTTACTCTACCAGATGCACATATAGCAATATAGGGACATAAGAAACATGAAATTCAAGAAAACATGACACCTCTAATGGTCATAATAATCCTCCAGTAACAGACTTCAAAGTAAAGGACATTTACAAAATACCTAAAAAGAAAAGCTATAATAATGACCTTAAGGAAACTCATAAGACATAAAAGAATACAGATTAAGTCAACAAATTCAAGAAAAGAATTATTCTATCTGAATGAGAAATTCTACAAAGAGATAGTACAGAAACAACCAAACAGAAGGTTTGGAGCTAAAGAACTCAATAAATGAAATTGAAAACACAATCGAGAGCTTCAACATCACCGAATCAAGCAGAAGAAAGAGTTTCTGAAATAGAAGACAGGTCTTTTGAAATAACTCTGTCAGAAGGGAAAAAGAAATAAAAATTTATAAAATGAAGGAACAGTTTTGGATATATGGGTATGGGAAAGGTACAGGGAGTGATCATACAATCTCCCTCTGCCCAGAAATTCTATTCTATTCAATAGGGTTATGCTTTTCAAAAATGGTATGAAAATCTCTGAAATAAATGTTGTCTGAGATGAGGAAGAATAAGGCATACTATCTCCTTGAATTAGGAAAGAAACCATAAAGAAATATTTGAAAATATTATTGAGTCACACTTATCGTCTAGTAAATAGATAAATAATAATTGAGACTGTCAAGAGAGGAAAAAGTTTGGATCCATTATAATTAAATAAATCCACATTACCTAGATTAACCCAGGGTATAAGATGCTAAGATACCTCTTTAGGGCTATTGTTTAGTGGTAATGACTAAGCAAGAGAAAGTAGTGGTTCTCTTTTGTGGACATTCTGCCCAACATTATCAAGAGTAGACTGGAGGCCCAGTGGTGACTCACACCTGTGATCTGAGCACTTTGGAAGGTCAAGGCGAGAGGCTCACTTAAGGCCAGGAGTTCAAGACCGACCTGGACAACACAATGAGATCTTATTTCTGCAAAAAATTTTAACAATTAGTCGAGTATGATAATGCACACTTTTAGTCCCAGCTACTCAGGAGGATCAGGAGAGACAGGGCGATCACTTGAGCCCAGGAGATCGAGGCTCCAGAGAGCTGTGGCTGTGCCAATGCACTCCAGCCTGCACAATAGAGAGAGACAATGTCTCAAAAAAAAAAAAAAGAAAGAAAGAAATGAGGATCCGGGAGTTGAACAGGGCTCCAAAGATGGGAAGTGAAGTCAGTGCCTCAGCTGCTGGTCGTTGAAGTTGGTGCCCATTGTTTTATCCAAAAATAGAGAGAGAGAGAGAAGAAACCCTGCAGTGAACGAAGGTTCCTCTCCATTTCAGCTCTGCTTTCTTTCCTGTAGTTCACTTTTGAATGAGGATGACAATGGAAGAGATGAAGAATGAAGCTGAGACCACATCCATGGTTTCTATGCCCCTGCATGCAGTCATGTCTAATGGTCACAATAATGCTGACATGGATCACAGTCAGCATTAAGGAGTAAATCTGTCTGCAGCTCAGATGCTGAGAGCTGCCTTCATTAAGGCTGAAAAAGAAAATCCAGGTCTGACACAGAACATCATTATGAAAATTTTAGA
The DNA here is from genome assembly GCA_963574355.1 of Loris lydekkerianus. Taxonomy (NCBI): domain Eukaryota; kingdom Metazoa; phylum Chordata; class Mammalia; order Primates; family Lorisidae; genus Loris; species Loris lydekkerianus. The sequence goes on from CAUYPK010080222.1 coordinate 20,542, forward strand.
GAAAAAAAGCATAGAAATTAACTTCACAGAGTCCCTTCTTTGTATGGCAGCTGACGATGTAGAAGAGTACATGATTGAACAACCAGAGCCAGAATTTCAAGACCTAAATGAAAAGGCCTGAGCCCTTAAACAGATTTTCATTAAGAGCCTGGATGAGATCAGTGACAGTGAGGTTTCTGCAGACAATCAAGGATATAGTTAGTGCAATAAAGGAACTTCTTGATACAGTGAATAATGTCTTTAAGAAATACCAGTACCAGAACCGCAGGGCACTTGAACACCAAAAGAAAGAATTTGTAAAGTACTCCAAAAGTTTCAGTGATACTCTGAAATGTACTTTAAAGATGGCAAGGCAATAAATGTGTTCATGAGTGCCAACCTACTAATTCATCAAATCAACTTAATACTTCAGACTTTCAAAACTGTGGCCTGAAAGTTGTAGATGTTAAGAGATGTACTTCTCAGGGGCAGTGCTGAGCTGCCTTTATCTGTAAATTTTAAAGTTTCACTGTATAAATTATCAGTCCCTCCTGAAGGGATCTAATCCAGGATGTTGAACAGGATTATCACCATCTTACACCATATTTTTATAAAATGTAGCTTAATCATAATCTCACACAGAAGATTTTGCATCACTTTTTCTATTATCATTCTTTCAAGCCAAAAGAATTTATAAGCCAAAAGAATTTATGCCTTAATGTGTCATTATATAACATTTCTTAAAAGAATTGTAAATATTGGTGTTTCTGACATTTTAACTTGAAAGCAATATGCTGCAAGATAATGTATTTAACAATATTTGGTGGCAAATATTCAATAAATAGTTTACATCTGTTAAAAAAATGAAATAAAGAAAGAAAAAAAAAAACAGAAAGAAAGCAGACTAGTGCTTGGACCTAGAGATTAGAAATCATGCTGCCCATGTGTCCTGCTACTTTGGCTGAATGAAGGCTGAGGCTAAAAGCATTCTGGGCTAAAAATACAGCATGTGCAAAGGCCCTGAGGTGGCAAGGCAAATAGCATGATTAAGGAACAGAAATAGAGCCGGTGGTTAGAATGATGTGAGTGCTAACAAAGGTGAGACTATAGAGACCTGATTATGAAGTCATTAGGAAGGTTTTCACCTAAGAACGAACTGAAAGTGTTTTAACTTAAAGAAGTAGGAAGGTGGGGGTTGGAGCCCAACTCAATTTGTTTTAAATTTTATGAGGGAAGAACTTTATCTTGATCCCCACTATATCCCAAACATATAAATAAGCACTAAAAATATAGATACATGGATAGATAACTTTTGAGAATATCACTCTGGCTATAGTGTAGAGAAAACTGATTGGAAGGGGAGCAAGAGGGGACAAGGGAGGTCATTTAAGGGACTATTCCAGGACTTGGTGATGGATTGACTACAACTAGGGAGAGCGGGTGATATCAGGATCACTCCTGGGTTTCTGGCACAAGCCACTGGGCAGATGACAGCCCCATTCATGGAGAATGGGAAAGAGGCCAGGTTTGAGGAGGAAGGTCACATCATGTCACCAAAAATAGTTTCCATTTATATAACCACAATCCTGTGAATTCTGTCAACAAAGGTACCAGGAAGTAATGAAGAAAGGTCTAAATGAGCCCAAATTGCAACTCTGGTCTGAGAAATGCCCCATGTCTCCTAATAACCTTCCCCAGGCCCTTCCACTTGGAATCATCACTAGAAGTTAAAATAAAACCTCCCTTAAGACACTTAGCCTTAACATTTGTGCAAAGGTGATATAGGGCTCGAATAAATTTGGAAAGTTAGTCTATGTTGATTGAATATACAATCAAGATAAAGTTATTCAAAGTTTTCTGGCTTGGTGACAGCAGAGGTGGTGTGAGCTGAAGGTGTACATAAGAATTTCATGCCTTTTTGAAAAAACACATTAAATCATCAATTAGCAAACTAACCACCTCACTGACTTGGTAGCCCTTCCGAGAAACCACCGAATTACCAACAGGATTATGTTTCCACTCTACCACTACCACACATTCCTACCACAACTCAACTACCAAAACCAGAGAACTGACACAGTGACCAAATGGTGAGTTTGAATAATTTATTCAAAATGTATTTGTCCCAGTGATTCTTCAGTTTCATTTGGTCTGAGACACCTTTACTGTCAGACTTGATAATACAGTCTATTTCAGGAAGGAAAACTTATGACCTAGTAATCCAGGAGACATAAAATTAATTCCTTTCATAGGCTGAGTGATTATTTATGTACTTTAAAATTCTAAGTCTACAATCCATCTACCCACTAATTCATCAAAAGTAAGAGATGATGTTAAAATATCTTCACTAGTGGCATCCTGCTTTATCCTTCTCTAGCATAGTTATTTTCCAAAACTAAAGTCTTGTGGTTTCCCCAAGGTAAGAATGATTGACAACATTTTACGCTGCAGATGGCTGAGCAGACATGTGCATAGGTATGATACCTCACTGCAGACATCCCGGCCAATCAGAGAGGAGCTGAGAATTGCACTCTGAAGCAATTATGAATTCTATCCAGGGAGATCCAACTGGTACAGAAGGTCCTATTTTCAACTCTTCTGGAATGATGCAGAATTAGGCCAGCTTTGAGTCTAATCACGTATTCTCCAATCTACAACAATATTCCCAACCCTCTGAGTTACACAGGGAGCTTGAGTTCAAGAAATCCTTTATTTAAACAAAGGGGGTTAAGAGCACAGTCTTAGGAGATAGACTTGTTGTTGAATCCCTACTTTGCCTGCAAAATGTAGGCAAACTGTTTAACCACTCTAAGGCTCTGATACTTCCCCTAGAATACAACGTAACATTGCCTTTTTCAGGAATGCTGTAAGTGTCCATGAGACAAAATGCAAAGCACAGTGTTTGGCACATACCAACGACTGACAGAGTGTTAGTAATCCTTAGAATTTCTTACATCAGTGACCTACAAATTATGGCATGAAAACACTTCATTCTTTCCCTGGATCAGAATTAACAAGTCAATGTATATAATGAATTTGAAAATTCCTCCCAAAGAAGAGGATGGAACTTGATAATTTTAAAGGCTAAAACATGCAACTTTAAGAATTATATTTCTTTGAATTTGGTTTTATCTTTAAAAGATGAGAAAGTATTTGTTATATGCGATAATGTCTTTTAGGAACATGTTACTTAGTTATCCTATATTCTTTGGAGACATGCTTTTCCTTCTTCTAAGAAGGCTAGTGTGGAAGAAACAAAAATATTGAAGCCAAATATGTCTGGGGCCTTAAGGTTTTTCTCTTCTTCCTACATGGGCAAATAATTTACCTCTCTAAGCCCTAGTTTCCCATAAGTAAAATTGAAATAGAAATATTTCCATTACAGGGTTTGCTTCCACTTCCCACGTACTACCCACCTCCATCCTATCATACCACTTACAGCCTTATCAAATTCCTAAAGTTGTAATAAGATGCCATTCAAAAAATTATTTTGTACATATTTATGAGTAGCTCCAGACACTGTGGTAGAAGCTAAATTACTGAAAGATAATTTTTTTGTGAAAAATGTAAAAAAGAGGCACTCTGCTGGACCTCTGGAAAAGCTGCGCTACCCGGACCCAGGTAAAAGCTGCGCTGGGACCTTCCCAGACCTCCAGAACAGCTGAGCCCTCCCAGACCCTGGTAAGAGCTGTCCTGCCCACTGGGCCTCTGCATGCCCTGACCAGGAACTCCGGGAGCCGCACAACCCCCTGTCCTCCCTCCTGTACTCTCCCTGCCTCCACACCACCCACTCGTCTAGCCAGGGACTCTGGTAAACGCATGCTCTCCGGAGCCCTCCCTGCCTCTGCATGGAGCCCTTCTCCTAGCCAGAGACTGCTGGAGCCTTCGGCCCTCTGTGCCAAAGTCACTGGGCACCAGGCACTCCCAGAACCGTGTGTAGTACTCCTAGCCCTGTTGCTGGATCTGGGTGTGTCACACTTTGGAGCTACTCCCACACCCAGAACTCCCTGGCTGGGGCAGCCCCAGAGGAGTTACAAAGGGTCACTTCCTACAAACATCCAGCAACAACAGAGGGATCCCCCTGGGGTCTAATCTTGGAGTGACACCTCCCCAACTCTGAGGACAGCCAGAGGCAAAGGTGAAAAACAATCATGAGGTGAAATCAAGGGGAAAACTCTGGCAATAGGAATAATCAGAGTAGATCAACTCCCCCAAGGAACAATGGGGCAGACACAGCACAAGATCCCATGCACGAACAAATAGCTGAGATGTCAGAAATCAAATTCAGAATCTGGATAGCAAATAAGATCGAATTACAATTCCAAGCAGTAACTTACCCAAATGATGTCTCAAGAATTCAATGAATTCAAAGACCAAATGACCAAAGATTTTGACACATTGAGGCAAGAAGTTGCAGCCTCCAAAGATCTGAGAAACACAGTAGAATCCCTCAGTAACAGAATGTAGCAAGCAGAAGAAATGATTTCTGACATTGAAGACAAAGCTTTTGAACACTCCCAAACTCTCAAAAAGGAAGAGAAATGGAGAGCAAAAACAGATCCCTCTCAGAGAGCTCTGGGATAATTCAAAGAAAACCAATATTCATCTTATAGGTATCCCAAAAAGTGATGAAGTGGCTTCACAAGGCACATAGTCTCTTCTCCATGAGATTATGAAAGAGAACTTTTCAGACATGCCAAGAGATTCTGAAATTCAGATAGCAGACAGTTTCAGAAACCGAGCACAACTCAACCCGAACAAGACATCCCCCAGACACATCCTAATCAATTTTACTAAAGTTAATATGAAGGAGAAAATTCTGAAAGCAGCCAGATGAAAGAAACCATTTTCTACAAGGGGAAGAATATTAGAATAACTGCAGATCTCTCTGCTGAAACCTTTTAAACTACAAGCGGATGGTCATTGACTTTTAATCTCCTAAAACAAAATAACTTTCTACCCAGGATCCTGTACCCAGCTAAACTGAGTTTCACTTATGATGGAGAAATTAAATACTTTAATGACATTCACATGTTGAAGAAATTTGCCACAACTAAACCAGCCCTCCAGGATTTCTCAGACCTATCCTCCATAAAGACCAGCGTAATCCTCCACCACAAAAAGTAAACCCACCTAGAAAATTTTGATCAAATTCCAACTTCCACAGTCGCAAAAGGATTAAAAATGTCCACCAGACTCTTGAAAGGCTTACCAATATTCTCAGTTAATGTGAATGGTTTAAATTATCCTCTAAAGAGGCACAAGTTGGCTGACTGGATACAAAAACTCAAGCCAGATATCTGCTGCATACAAGAATCATATCTTACATTAAAAGACAAATATAGACTCAAGGTGAAGGGATGGTCATCTATACTTCAGGCAAATGGAAAGCAGAAAAAAGCAGGTGTTGCAATCCTATTCACAGATGCAATAGGCTTTAAACCAACCAAAATAAGGAAGGATAAGGATGGACACTTCATATTTGTTAAAGGTAATACTCAATATGAGATTTTAATTATAAATATTTATGCACCAAACCAGAATGCACCTCAATTTATAAGAGAAACTCTAACAGACATGAGCAACTTGATTTCCTCCAGTTCCGTAATAGTTGGAGATTTTAACACCCCTTTACCAGTGCTGGATAGATCCTCCAAAAAGAAGCTAAGCAAAGAAATTTTAGATTCAAACTTAACCATTCAACATCTGGACTTAACAGACATCTATAGAACATTTCATCCCAACAAAACTGAATATGCATTCTTCTCATCAGCCCATGGAACATACTCCAAAATCAACCACATCCTGGGGCACAAATCTAACCTCAGAAAATTTTTAAAAATAGAAATTATTCCTTGCATTGTCTCAGACCATCATGGAATAAAAGTTGAACTCAATAACAACAGGAATCTGCATACCCATACAAAAACATGGAAGCTAAATAATCTTATGCTGAAGAATAGATGTGTTATAGATGAAACTAAGAAGAAAATCACCAAATTTTTGGAACAAAACA
>CAUYPK010080224.1:0-14386 GCA_963574355.1 Loris lydekkerianus
CAGCTTTTACCCTAACACCTGACAGTAGACTGCAGTGCACTTAATGAAAACAGAATTTAGCTATTTAAAAATCCCTACTCACAAATGCCAGGAAGGCTATGTTAACCAGTGTGATGAAAATGTGTCAAATGGTCTATAAAACCAGTGTATGGTGCCCCATGATCGCATTAATGTACACAGCTATGATTTAATAAAAATATATATATTAAAAAATAAAAATAAAAATAAAAATCCCTACTCACATTCTAGTCAAGGCACGTGTGAATCATTCACAGTAAGCAGTGACATTTTACAAGGAAATATTTTCTTCAGCATTCTTCATAGTGACATATAGGCCATTACATCTGCAAAGTGGTAAGAATTAATAAATACCAGGGCTCCTCTTCCTTTCCTTTCCTTTCTTGTCTAATTATCGGTTGCCGCCTCTAGAGACCAACAACTTGTCATAATTTTATGAATTCAATAATCTTGAGGAAAATGTATTAAAATATTCTTTATAATTCAAATATAAATGCTTGTAAATCCTGAGAAAGGAAAGCAAAAGTAACACTTATGCACGTATTAGCCTGCCCTTATATAAACAGGTTGGAAACCATTGCTCTGATCACACTCCCTCATTCCTGTTCTCTTCCTGAGCATGAATACATGAATGGCTGACACCTGCTGTTTCCTTTACTACTCCATGTTCATTAGACACAGCAGGTATCAAATAGTAAGTGGCTTTCTAACAATTCAACTTTGATTTCATAAAAATTAAAAGGAGAAAGAACAACACAGACTTAGGCCTTTTTAAAGTATTACACACACACAAAGAAGAGGTCCAAGATCATCATCAAGGTTTCATGATGAAAAAAGCAGAACTACAGATATATGCTAGACAGAATGCTAAATGAAATTCTCTACATGTAGAGAATTCTGCATTCCAAATGACTATGCCTTTATTCAACTGGGCCGGGTTTCTATTGCCCATTAGGAAGACTTATGAGAGACAATACCAATTATATATTGGAAGTTTGATAAAAGCATAGATAAATATCATTCAAAAAACAGAAGGCTAGGCACAGTGGCTCATGCCTTTGTAAAAGCATTCTGGGAGGCCAAGGTGGGAGGATTACTTGAGATGAGAAGTTTGAGACCAGCCTGAGCAATACCCTGTCTCTACAAAAAATTGAAAACAATTAGCATGTGGTGGCACATGCCTGTAGTCACAGCTAGTCCAGGGGCTGAGGCAGGAGTATCACTTGAGCCCAGTAGTTTGAGGTTGCAGTAAACTATGATCATGCCACTACACTCTACCGAGAGGGACAGAGCAATGCTCTTGTCTCAAAAATAAATAAAAAATAAAATGAAGATACATGGAAAACAGCAGTGTCTTAATTGAAATTCTGGTTAAAAACTATATGAAAGTAGTTAATAGGCAAATACCTTATCTGATGTTCAAATAAACTATTAGAAGCTGCCTGTACTTAGAATCTTCATGAATAATTGCGAAGAACTAGGATGAAAACTTTCAACAGAAACTGGATATTGTTTTTCTAAAAAGTCCGAAATGAAACTAAGCAAAAGATGGTGATGCCCGTAGCTCATACTTGTACTCACATACAGTGGGTCTGGTGGGTTGGAACCTGGCCTGAGCCTGCTAAACAATAATAACAACTGCAACATAAAAAATAGCCTGGCGTTGTGGCATGCGCCTGTAGTCCCAGCTACTTGAGAGGCTGAGGCAAGAGAATCGCTTAAGCTCAAGAGTTAGAGGTTGCTGTAAGACTTTGTCTCAAGAGAAAAAGAAAATAAGCAAAAGAAATGAAAATTTTAAAAGAAAAAAAAAACAAACAAAAAAAACCCTGCTGATAAAGAAATGCCATACCACAAGAAAATCATCCCCATTTGAGTAAATAAGCACAAAACCCTGGAAAGTCAGAAGGAGGGAAAGCAGACTGTGACTTAGGTGTGCAATGTGATACAACAACAAGAGCTGTTAAAGCTATTTTCAGCATCATAGAAGGTGACAGAGTTCAAGTGAGAAGGCTGTCTTGCCATGCCAGTAAGACTACTAGCTCAAGACCAATGGAAATGATTAATACATAGTAAGAAACGGCCAGTCAGGTACAACTAAGATATGGGAAGTGAGAAATTAGTACAGAAGCTAATCTAACAACTTAAATTGAAGTTTGAGATTTAAAAATGCATAAAGGTAAAACAAATAAGGACTGTATTGTTATGAAGCATGGGAAGGAAATGAAAAAATCAAGTTTCTCACAAGGAATGCTCCCTGAATAACTGAACAATGTTAGAAAAATCAGCTATTTAGCAAAACAAGAGAAAATAAACCTAGACACCCATGCAACAGTGGGTATATATATACGGTAAGAAAATCTGACATTAAGGGCAGCACCTATGGCTCAGTGAGTAGGGCATGGGCCCCATATACGGAGGGTGACAGGTTTGATCCCAGACCTGGCCAAACTGCAACAAAAAAATAGCCACGCATTGTGGCAGGCATCTGTGGTCCCAGCTACGCAGAAGACTGAGGCAAGAGAATGTCCTAAGCCCAAGAGCTGGAGGTTGTTGTGAGCTGTAACGACACTGCACTCTACGGAGGGCAACAAAGTGAAACTGTCTCTAAAAAATAAAAAGAAAAAAGAAAGAAAATTTGACATTTAAAAGGTGACAGAACTATTGGGTTTCTCTCTCATTTTATACCATGGGGACAAGTAGAACTTACAGGCTCAGGTGCTACTAAGCCTGTGCTGGTGCTGTAATCAAAGAGGGCAGAGTACAGCTGAGTGTCCCCTTTGAAAGACAAGCAGTATACCTTTTAATACAACTAAGCTTATTAGATCTAGTGTTTAGTTTTAGGCCTTTTTGTTGTCTTTTAAAACATGTGGGGCTTAAAGCAACCTTAGTCCCACTGCCTAGAAATGGCCACTGCTTATGTACTTTACATGGAAATGTTTATATACATACACACACACACTTATGCCATCACATACAGACATAGGTACAAACTGTTCTGTAAATAACTCTGTCCATACAACATATGGAGGACATCTTTATGAGGACAAATAGAACTAAGCTTCTTTTTATTTATTTATTTATTTATTTTGAGACAGAGTCTCACTATGTTGCCCTCGGTAGACTGCCATGGTGTCACAGCTCACAGCAACCTCCAATTCTTGGGTTTACATGATTCTTTTGCCTCAGCCTCCCAAGTAGCTGGGACTACAGGTGCCTGCCACAACACCCAGCTATTTTTTTGTTGTAGATGGTTATTATTATTTAGCAGGCCCAGGCTGGGTTTGAACCCGCCAGCCCCAGTGTATGTGGCCAGCGCCCTACCCACTGAGCTATAGGCAATGAGCCACTAAGCTCCTTTATAAAATGAAATTTTAATTTATTAGAAATCATTGATTTTTCTATCAATATACCATAATTTAAGCATCCATTAATGAACAGATAGGCTGCCAGGGTTTTTTTGCTATTACAATGTTACAATGAACATCCTAGTACATGTCTCTTGGTTTACTTTTTCATGTACCTAGTTGGAACTTCAGATTCAAAAGGTTATAAATCTAATTTTGATAAATACTGCTTAAATATCTGTCAGAAAGGTACTTTCTTAGCACCATCACAAGAACCTATCTTCCTCATACTCTCACCAATACTTTTAAAGTGAAACAAAGTTCACAACCCCCATTGTCATGTGCACTTCAAATTGCCCAATTTTCTTTTTTCTCTCATACTGTTCACCATCCAACTATAGTCCTGGCGAGGTCCCCCAAAGGCAATGTATGCCTTTCACCAAGGGTCCACTCTGCTGACCTTCCTTCTTGCTTTGCTAACACTATACCTGCATATATTCACAACTTGTAAACAAAAACCCACTAAGAAATGAAACACCTTTCATTAAGTCTCTCAAAGATAAGACTAACTACTTAAATCTCACTTAATCTCACTTTCTGTTCAGGTCAATTCCTATCTCCAAAACCTGAACAGAAAAAGCTAAAAATAAGGGAATTTTATTCTGACATGGCATTATTTAATCAAATAACAAGGAATAAATTATTTTGCCTACATTTCTATACACTTTAGTATTTGCACTTCTAAATCTATGCCCCAAATAGGATGTGAGGTTAGCTTATTTCTTAAATAGACCAGATATTTTAAATAGCTCCTTATTCCAAACTACTATACTATTACAACATACAAAATGAGTTCTCATAAGAGAATTATGTAGATTTAAGTCTCTCAACAGATATTCAATATTTTAAGAAATGCTACTTTCCAATTTACGAAAAGCCATATAGTTTACCCTTAATTAGATAAACAAGATATTTCAGAGAAGACAATTCAAAAAAAGGAAAGTAATTCAGTATGTTCAAATAACACTCATATACTATTTGATTTTCTAGTTTTAAATATTAACAAATGAGTTTCTCATGCTGGAGTATCAGGATTTTCATCTCATGCTCATATTCCCTCTCTCTGTTAGTGAAATACAGTCAATGCGTATTGTCGGTTAAATTACTATCTGAGACTAAACCATGACCATGTAAATTTTTTTCTTTTTAATTTTCTTGAGACAAGAGTCTCACTACATTGCCCTCAGTAGAGTGCCGTGGCGTCACAACTCATAACAACCTCAAACTCTTAGACTTTAAGAGATTTTCTTGTCTCAGCCTCCCAAGTAGCTGGGACTACAGGCACCCGCCACAATGCCAAGCTATTTTTTGTTGCAGTTGTAATTGTTGTTTAGCTAGCTGGGGCTGGGTTCAAACCTGCTAGTCTCGGTATTAAGTGGCTGACGCGGTAACCACTGTGCTACAGAAACCAAGCCATGACCATGTAAGAATTATTCACTTCTAAGTTATATAGTATTATAGTATATACTATCACAATACTATAATATACCATAGTATTACATGGTATTATATATTTATAATATTAAATTAAAATATTTTTTTTCAGTATTTTTCCCCCAAGGAAATAATCACTGCCTCAAAACATAAAGCTGGGTGGCGCCTGTGGCTCAGAGGGTAGGGTGCCGGCCCCATACACCAAGGGTGGCTGGTTCAAACCCGGCCTCGGCCAAACTGCAACAACAACAACAACAAAAAAAAAAATAGCTAGGCATTGTGGCAGGCGCCTGCAGTCCCAGCTACTCGGGAGGCTGAGGCAGGAGAATTGCGTAAGCCCAGGAGTTGGAGGTTGCTATGAGCTGTGACACCACAGCACTCTACCACGGGTGATAAAGTGAGACTCTGTCTCTTAAAAAAAAGAAAGAAAGAAACAAAGTAGCATTCCTAGCTGTACTGGCTGGGTAGCAAAGGAAAATGACTCACAAACACACCAATCCAAACAGGAACCAATATCTGACTGCAGTCTGCCCAAGAATAATTAACAATTCATTTTACTGTTAAAAAGGAACTACAGAAACCACTTTAAAAGAAACAAAGTACTCAACAACAGCATTATCTAGATGGTAAAATCCAGACCAAAATAAAAAGTCACATGTCAGAGACTGACAGGAACAGCAAACCTCTGATATCGCTCTCACCTTCAAAAAATTACTCCGTTTCAGAGCTCTCCTTCCTTGAAAGGAAGAGTACTCTTTCTTTCTAAGAATTGAGTTTTCCCAATAATAAAATAAGTCCTGAATTCAAATGATCAGAGAGTAGGCATATGAGTTTGAATCTCAGCTTGCCATGAGATTTGAACCATTTACTTGCCATGTGGTCTGGAGCAGGTCACTTAATTTCTTTCTGCCTTGGTTTCCTCAGTGTAAAAAAGGGAACAACAGTAACTATCACGGAAAGGCCCAGTATCTGCCATTATCTTTTCTACTCCGAAAATATTAATAGTACCCTCAAATTTAACAGAGTACATCTGTTAGTCTCATCCACCTAAATTACTAATCTATAAAACTGAAATTCTATTCCTCAATCTTGAGAAGAGTTAAATACATAAGTAATATTTTACCTGTAATGTATTTATGTCCTTGTTATACTGATGTTAACAGTTGATTATTAACCTATAACTTGTTCTAAAGATGGCATATGGCCCAGCTTCCCTGGTGGTACAGTCCCTTACTAATTATTTGAATTGCTACCTCCCTTTTTCAGTCACAAATATTAAGAAACAAATAGCCCTGGCCAGGCGTGGTGCCTCATGCCTATAATCCCAGTTACCTGGGAGGCTGAGGCAAGAAAATCACTTAAGGCTAACAGTTGGAGGTTCCTGTGAGCTATGACCCCACAGCACTCTCCCAAGGGTGACCAAGTGCGACTCCGTCTCCAAAAACAAAAACCACAACTTCAGAGTCTTACTAGTCAGATTCTTACTAGTCTAAGGTATTATTAAATAACTCACAGGTCTCTCAATAAAGCCCCTGTTTCACTGGTGGTAGGCCAGAAAGTTTTATGGGATGGGGAAGGCTTTGGAGTAGGGCAAACCAGGGTCGGAGGCCTACTTCCACCACAATTGCTAGGTAAGTAGCCCAAGGCCTGCATACTCAGGTGGGGAGCTTATTAGAAATGTAGAAACTGGACTAAGCGCCTGTAGCTCAGCGGCTAGGGTGCCAGCCATATATATACACAGGAGCTGGTGAGTTTGAACCCAGCCCAGGAGGTCTGCCAAACAACGACAACTACAAAAAAAAAAAAAAAAAAAAGCAACCAGCCAGGAATTGTGGAGGGCACCTGTAGTCCCAGCTACTTAGGAGGCTGAGGCAAAGAAAATCACTTAAGCCCAAGAGTTGGAGGCTGCTGTGAGCTGTGATGCCACAGCACTATACTGAGGGTGACATAGCGAGACTCTGTATCAAAAAAAAAAAAAAAAAAAAAAAAAAATGCAGAAACAGGACCCCAGTTTCAGGCTAACTGAATCAGAATCTGCATTTTAACAGATTCCCCAATGACTAAGAAGCACCAGCCTAAGGCAGGTGAAATGTTCTTGAGACAGTGTCTCAAGCTGTCACCTGGGGTAGAGTGCTGTGGCATCATAGCTCACAGCAACCTCCAACTCTTGGACTCAAGCAATCCTCTTGCCTCAGATTTTCTATTTTAGTAGAGATGGAGGCCTCGGTCTTGCTTCTGCTGGTCTTAGACTCATGAGCTCAAGTAATCCATCTGCCTCAGCCTCTCAGAATGCTAGGATTACAGGTATGAGTCACCACGCCAGCAGGTAAAATATTCTTTAAGTCTTGCTCCCCTCAACCCATTTATAAAAGTGAAGACAATAGTATTTACCCCACAGGGTAGCTGAGGATTAACAGGTGCCAAATATTTACCAACCCTCTACCAAGATATGGTAGTGTCTTACATGTTACTTCATTTAATCCCCAACAATCCTATCACGCAAGTTCCCCCCCACCCCCTGCCCGCTACAAAGATGAAGACACTACAAAGTTGCGACACTGTCCAAGGTCAGACTGCTAATGGGAGTAGAGCTCTCTGTTTTGTAGTCTACTTCCCATTAAACCCCAACAATGTGCATGCAACCTAGTGCAGCCAAGGGCACGGAATGGGTGAGTGGCAGGAAGGAGAGAAGCCTCACATTTACAAAGAATCTACAACAGAATTCAAAACTGTACTCATACAAGCTCAAATGACTCAACTATGCTCATTCTGAATTGGTTTAATTGGTTTTCAGATAAGGATGTGGCATTAAATTAATTATACTTATCTCAACAGTTGTGCTAAAATAGATCAGCCAGTAGAAAATAATAATGGTTAGTACGATTGAAAATCTTAATCACTTGAGCCCAAGAGTTTGAGGCTGTTGTGAGCTGTTGCACCACGGCATTCTACTGAAGGCAACAAAGTGAGACTGTCCCTAAATAAATATAAATAAATTTTAAAATAATGCACAAAACAAACATTTAGAATCACAAGTTCTAATGGTACTAGCCCCAAACAAATCTCACCCCACGTGAATCACTATATCGACAGTTGTCTAATTCCACTCATCTGAGCCCAGAATATGCCAGACACAGCCTGTCACATTCTTCCTATCTGCCTTTCCAGCCACACTGGTCTTTCATTTCCTGAAAGACAAGCTCTCTTCCTCCCCAGGGCCTCTGCAATGGCTATTTCTTCTGCCCCACCCTGACTTCCCTGTTTCTATAGACAGCTTACTTCTTCTTATCCTTTACATTGTGTCTTAAATGCCACTTCCTCAAAGACCTTTCTGATCACCTGAAGTTCACACCAACAGACTTCCCAACTACTCTCTGCCTCAGCCTATATCTATCTTCTTGTAGGTCTTACCGTGAGAACTACATTGTTTACTTACCATCCTCACTCACCTCCAACGAAATTCAAGTTCCAAGAGGGCAAAAAGGTATCTAACTCATTGTTTTCTTCCTGACATTTAGCCAAGTGCTCAAGAAAAACTGGTTAAATGGAGAGTGTGAAGCTGAGCACAATGGCTCACACCTGTAATCCCAGCACTTTAAGCTATTAAGGTAGAAGACTGCTGGAGGCCAAGAGTTTGAGGCCAACCTGGGCAACACGGTCTTCACAAAAAAATATAATTAAAAATTAGCCAGGCAGGGCAGGGGGCGGTGGCTTACACCTGCAATACCAACACTTGGGAGGCTGAGGTAGATGGATTGCCTGAGCTCACAGGTTGGAGACCAGCCTGAGGCAGAGCAAGACCTCATCTCTTAAAAAAAATAAGATAAAATAAAATAAAATAAAATAGCTGTGCATTGTGGTGGGTGCCTTGGGAGTCCCAGCTACTTGGGAGGCTGAGGCAAGAGAATCACTTAAGCCCAAGGGTTTGAGGTTGCTGTGAGCTGTGATGCCACGGCATGATGCCACACTCTACCAAGGGTGACAAGTGAGACTCTGTCTCAAAAAAAGAAAAAACAAATTAGCCAAGATTGGTGACTCATACCTATAGTCCAAGGAGGCTGAGGCAGAAGGATCACTTGAGCCCAGAAATGAGGCTGCAGTGTGCTGTAATTACATTACTGCACTCCAGCATGAACAACAGAGTGAGACCCTGTCTTTCTCTCTCATACACACAAAATACAGTATGAATGGGTGCCAGGTACTATGCTAATCAGTGGGATCTGAAAATAAAAGCATCTGTCCTCCGTTCAAAGTCTAGAGGAGAAATACACAAGCAATTAATTACTGAACAGGAAGATAAAAGTAATAAAAAGGTTACCTAGAGGTGGTAAGGAGGCACACTGAAGGTGCTTCCATCCTAAAACAAAAGTGTATTTTCTAGATATGGTGATGCTGGCTAAACACAAGAAGAGACTAAGCAACGTATTCTTACTTGGCAGCTACAATGAAGTTTTGTCCAAGCACATGAGATGACACCCTCAGGTCAACTTGAGGTCAGTATACAACAACTGAGAAGAGGGACACAAGCCATCTCAAAGAGAAGCTTGGTTTCCCACAAAGCGAGATTCAAGTATAGGCAGACTGAACGAATTCATACATCTTTAAAAAACAAGGCATCTGTCAGAAAGGATCGACCCTACAAGCACGCAAAAAGAACTTTAGAAAGAGCAACCAGCAGCTGGGTATGGGAGGAAAAAAAAAGCCCCTGCTCATAGACATTAACATTTTGGTCACAAAGATCTGTTGTGAGATCACAGCTTTATCAGATTATGTCAGACCATTACATATTTGATTCACCTCACTGTTTTTGTTTTGATTTCTTCTCCAAAACCTAGTTACCATGGTATGAACTCCTACTCATATCTACCCAGAGAGATAACTCACTAGTACTCACTGAAAATTACATACTGGCTTTCCAGTTATCTTTCAGACTTAGGACCCAAGTATTTAATTCATGAACTAAGGGCAGGTCCACTACCCCTGCCTCTAAATTAAATATTTAGAATGCAAGGATTTCCCCCTCCCCCAACAAAGGATAAGGTTAGCCTGAAATTAAACAGAGAGAAAGATGATTTTTTTTTTTTTAAATAAAAAGAGACAGGGTTTTAGGCCCAGCACCTGTAGCTCAAGCAGCTAGGGCATCAGCCCCATAGACAGCAGGTTCGTATCCAACCCAGGCCTGCCAAACAACGACAACTACAACCAAAAAATAGCCGGGCATTGTGGCAGGCGCCTGAAGTCCCAGCTAAATGGGAGGCTGAGGCAAGAGAATCACTTAAAACCAAGAGTCTTGAGGTGCTGTGAGCTGTGATGCCATAGCACTCTGCCCAGGGTGACAGCTTGAAACTGTGTCTCAAAAAAAAGAGAGAGAGAGAGACAGACAGAGTTTTGTTCTGTCATCCAGGCTGGAGTACAGCGGCATGATTCTATGATCCACTGCAAACTCAAACTCTGGAGCTCAAGAGATCCTCCTGCCTCAGCCTCCTGAGTTGCTAGGATTACAGGCGTAAGCCACCATGCCAGGCTAAATGGATTTTTTAAAAGATGTTTGAGGGCTCGGCACCTGTAGCACAGTGGCTAGGGTGCCAGCCACATACACAGGAACTGGTGGGTTCGAATCCAGCCTGGGCCTGCCAAACACTGACAACTCCAACAAAAAAATAGCTGGGTGTTGTGGTGGGTGTCTGTAGTCCCAGCTACTTGGGAAGTTGAGGCAAGAGGATCACATAAGCCCAAGAGCTTGAGGTTGCTGTCAACTATGATGTCACGGCACTCTACCCAGGGCAACAGCTTAAGACTTTGTCTCAAAAAAAAAAGATGTTTGAGGTAGATATGACAGAAGTAGGGGGAAAGGGACAGCAAGGATGATTCCAAGGTCTTTAGCTTGAGATACTTGAGGATGGTAAAACCATTCAGCAATTGAAGAATAAGAGGGGGCATAAGCCATCTGGAGATATGTCCCTTAAGACATGTTGAAATTGGCTGGGCACGGTGGCTCACTCCTGTAATCCTAGCATTCTGGGAGACCAACGCAAGTGTATTGCCCTGAGCTCACAGGTTCAAGACCAGCCTGAGCCAGAGTAAGACTTCATCTCTACAAATAGCCAGGTGCCTGTAGTCCCAGCTTAGGAAGCTAGGCAAGAGAATCACTTGAACCCAACAGTTGGAGGTTGCTGTGAGCAATGATGTCAGAGCACTCTATGGATGATAAAGTGAGACTCTGTCTCACAAAAAGAAAAGAAAGAAAAGAAAAAAAGACATGTTGAATCTAAGGCCTCTGAAGAACAGCTAGGTGAAATTGCCCAGTAGGCATTTGGTCATCCAAGATAGGAGTTGAATAGATACAGGATTTTAATTCTGGAAACACATGTTCAAGAAGTAATAGATGAAATTACCCAGGGAGAGTATGAATTTTGAAACACTGAGTGACCCTAATATTTAAGGGAAGGGAGAAGAGGAACCTTCAAGGTAGGCTGAGAAATAGGCATCTAGAATTATTTTAACTATTTGTTAGGTTGTCACTCACGTCAGCTTTCAACAAGTACATCTGCAACTTTCTCTTTTCTTACAGAGAAAACACAAGTTTCATGAAGAAAAAAAATTTCCTTATAGTAAAATTACTGAAAAGGACAAAAGTTCTTTGAGGATATCATAATATAGCTTCCTGGGACAGGAAGGAAATCTATGAGATATACCCTCCTGAATTCTTACCAGTATTTCAAAAAGTGCAATAAAGTTTGGAAGAAAAAGAACTTCTTTTGCAACCTACTTTAAATGTTTAATCCTTGCCAAAAGTCCAAAAGTCCATGATGCTACTACCTTTGGATGAATTTTCAAGGCAGAGATAAAATCTCCAGTGTGCATTTTAATGACCAGCACTAGTTCTGAAAGACATTACTAAATATTTATACTTGAGACAGACCAAACTTAAAGTCTCTAGGAGGCCTATGATACAGCACAGCAGTATTCCCCTCAGTAGGGCCACTGAGTTTGTCACTGAGTTAGAAGAGCTGCTTACAGCTTTATTTTCATCAAAAGCCATGTTTTAAGAAGTCTTTTTGCTATTGTTTAAGCAAAGCACTAAAAATTGAGTTGTATACTGCCTACCTTACCATGGTGCTTTGTTGGGGAAGACCAACCAACTCAAAAAAAAAGAAAAAAGTGCAAACTAGTGGTATGGCAGGTCAGATCAGAGTAATCACTGAAGACTGGAATGTAGAAGAAAAAAAGGGCTGGAGCCAGACTCTTAAGCCAAAGCATGACAAGACAAGAAAGAATGTGAAGGTCAGGCACGGTGGCTCATGCCTGTAATCCCAGAATGCTGGGAGGCCAAAGCAGAAGGATCGCTTGAAGTCAGGAGTTCTAAACCAGCCTGAGTGAGAGGAAGATCCTTCTCTACTAAAACAAAAAAAAAAAAAAAAAAAAAAAATCAGCTGGCCATGTTGGTGAATGCCTGTATTCCCAGCTACTAGGAAGACTGAGGCAAGAAGATCGCTTGACCTCTGAAGTTCAAGACCAATCTGAGCAAGAAAGAGCAAGACCCCCATCTCTATTAAAAATAGAAAATCAGCTGGGCATTCTGGTGGGCTCTTACTGTCCCAGCTACTCAGGAGGCTGAGGCAGGAAGATCTCATGAACCCAAGAGTTTTGAGGTTGCTGTGAGCTAGGCTGATGCCACAGCACTCTAGCCTGAGCAACAGGGTAAGACTATCTCAAAAGAAAAAAAAAATTATGAGGGAAGAATGTGAGGTGACAGGAATACTGTAGGCAGATACAGAAAATGTGCCTACAGCCAGCTGATCAGTTTTACTGAAATAAGAGGTTCATGAAGCCAAGCTGTGGTACATAAAGCAGAGAAGTAAAGAAAAGCAAGATGGTAAAGGGCTAGTCTACAGAATATTGTTTTATTTTATGAATAGTATACAGTCAGTCAAGTTTTTATTTATGCTGGAAGACTTTAAGATGAATGATTGATGCAAAACAAGATTTTACAAAAATTAATCTGGCAACTGTGTATAGAAGGGGTGATAATCATGATTGTGATGGGATATACACCTGTCAAAACTCAAGTATGTACACTTGACATGGGTAAATTTTATTGTACATGAGTTATACATCAGTAAGACCAATTTTTTTTTTTTTTGGGGGGAGGGATGGGGAGTCAAAGTGTCACTTTCTTGCCCCTGATAGAGAGCCCTGGTCTCACAGCTCAGAGCAACCACAAACTCCTGGGCTCAAAGGATCCTCTCATTTCAGCCTACCAAGTAGCTGAGACTACAGGTGCCCACCACAACCCCCGGCTATCTCGGGCTGGTCTTGAACTCCTGAGCTCAAGCAATCCACCTACCTGGGCCTCCCAGAGTGCTAGGATTACAGACCTGAGATGCCTGGCCCTCAGGCAGACCAATTTTTTAAAAATAAAGGACAAAGGTCAAGACAATAATAAGCTGATCATTAAAAATCCAGAATTAAAAGCAGACTGTAAAATCTTTTTTTTTTTTTTTTTTTAAGACAGAGCCTCAAGCTGTCGCCCTGGGTAGAATGCTGTGACATCACAGCTCACAGCAACCTCAAACTCCTGGGCTCAAGTGATTCTCCTGCCTCCACTTCCTAAGTAAGTAGGATTATAGGCTCCTGCCACAAAGCCCAGCTATTCTTTGGCTGCAGCCATCTTTGTTGTTTGGAAGGCCTGGGCTGGATTCGAACCCGCCAGCTCAGGTTTATGTGGCTGGTGCCTTAGCTGCTGGAGCCACAGGCACCGAGATGCAGCTTAAAAGCCTTAATATTTGATAGCTAAGATTAATTCCAGCCAGATAATTTTATGCTTCTCTTCCCAACTTCAAGTAACATAGCATTGGTAGCCTCAATCCAGCCAAAGTGGCATTATTTGTATCTGAAAACCCAGCAAACACTACAAACCAGAGTTTTGGTCCCTTGAGGGTAACTGTTCAATATTCACAACACTGACAAGCTGTGCTGGCTCACACCTGTATCCTAGCACTCTGGGAGACTAAAGTGGGTGAGACCACTTGAGCGTAGAAGTTCAAGACCAGCTTGAACAAGAGGGAGACCCCATCTGCACTAAAAACAGAAAAACTAACCAGGCATAGTGGTGGGCACCTGCTACTCACCAGCTACTCAGAAGGCTGAAGCAGGAGGATACCCTGAACCCAGGAGTTTGGGGTTGCTGTGAGCTATGATGATGCCATAGCACTCTAGCCTGAGTATGAGGGTGAGACTCTGTCTCAAAAAAAAAAAAAAAAAAAAAAAAAAAAATTCGCCAAAACAAAACTGTGTCATTTTTATACAAAATCTGGCCGGAATAAGGGACAAAATGTAGAACGAGGCTGATGTTATTTTTTGGTTGTTTTTTTTTTGTGGTACAGTGTTTCACCTTGTTTTGAGTGATGTGTCATCACTGATAACATCAACCTACAAGTCTTGGGCTTCAGCTATTCTCTTGCCTCAGCATCCCAAGTCTATGGGACCACAGGTGCAAACCACAACACCCAGCTATTTTTCTGTTGTAG
>CAUYPK010080226.1:0-77574 GCA_963574355.1 Loris lydekkerianus
CTCTTTTGTCTCTAAATTACCCATCTTTAGCCATTTCTTTTCTTTTTTTTTTTTGTAGAGACAGAGTCTCACTTTATTGCCCTTGGTAGAGTGCCGTGGCATCACACAGCTCACAGCAACCTCCAACTCCTGGGCTTAGGCGATTCTCTTGCCTCAGCCTCCCGAGTAGCTGGAACTACAGGCGCCCGCCACAACGCCCGGCTATTTTTTTTAGTTGCAGTTTGGCCGGGGCTGGGTTTGAACCCACCACCCTCAGTATACAGGTCCGGCGCCCTACCCGCTGAGCCACAGGCGCCGCCCTAGCCATTTCTTTACAGCAACACAAAATGCACTCATACACCAGGATATGAGTCATAAATTAATTTTTGCAAATATTTTAGATATATCTGATAAAACATTTTCCCTTTTTGTTGCTTATGCTATATAGTTTTTATCCTATTGAATTTTTTATTCCAATAAGTACTTTTTCATTTTCATGATGTGTAATTGGTTCTTTTTTCATTTAAACCTGTTCTTATTTTATTTCTACCTATTTTTGTTTCATGGCTCAGGTTTTGGTTTTGGTTTTGTTTGTTTTTTTTTTTGTGGTCTATGATTTTGTTATATATCTGTTTGTACATCTTAAGAATACTTAAAGTCATTATCACACTATCCCTCAAGTTATTGTAATCTGGAATGAATTCATATTCTCATTGTTGACATTATTACTTTTGTTCTGAATATTTCTTCACATTTGGAATTCCTATTTGTGGGCACGAGTATTTCTTTTGTTTGTTTTTGTTTCTTCTCTCTCTGTGCTTATTCTAGCATACCTGGTAGTTTCCTTACTTTGGACAAAGTCCCCACTCAGTTCAGAGTCAGGTCTCTTCACACGATTTAAGGAGTTCCTCCTCTGTTATGTTATCAGAGAGTTTGACAGACAGAGTTAATGAACCAATGGGCTGCTTGGTTTAGCCATGTTGTACCTGTGTCCTATCCCTTTAGGTCTACAGTTCCAGAGAAGCTATATCTGCAGTCAGTGTGTGGCGGGCGGTTTTATTCAGCCTCTTCTCTAGAGCTCTTCTTTGATCTAGAGTTACAAACCCAGTTCTACTCTATATCTTGATTTTGATGCCACAAGAGTTATCTTCCTCTTTCCTTTGACTTACTTTTGAACTTAGAGCCCATTAAGTCTATGGCTTGGATTCAATCATACATTTGAATCATACACTTTTTTTCCTGGCTTGTGAATATGTTCATCTTGTTTTGACTACACTGCCTCTCTCTCCCTTTCTCTTTCTCTCTACACCCCCCTTCATCTATTATAAAATGTATTTGGAGCAGAGAGAATGTACCAAAGGATAATATACTGAGCTATCTTTGACTGGAAACCTACTTAAGCTTTTTTTTTTCCTTTTAGAAATTCCTTATAAGGAAAGAGAGAAAATAGAAAATACTGAAAACATTCAGTTTCTAAAAGAGCAATGACGGGGTGAGCTGCCTTACTTGAGCTGAGAAGTTCAAAACCAACCAACTTGAGCAAGAGTGAGACCCTGTCCCTATTAAAAATGGAAAAAATTATCCAGGTGTAGCCAGGTGTTGTGGCAGCTACTCAGGAGGCTGAGACAGGAGGATCATTTGAACCAAAGAGTTTGAGGTTGTTGTGTGCTGTGATACCATGACACTTTACCAAGGGCACAGAGACTCTGTCTGAAAAGTAAGTAAATAAATAAGGAAAAGTTAAGTATAATTACTGCCAGGGCCCTTAATGCTACTTTCTTCTTATCTAGCTTCTTCCACTCTCACTTAGAACTGTTTCATTCTCCCTACCCCATTTAAAACAGAAGCTCCCTGAATAGTCATCAGCATTCAGCATCCTGTCAATTCAGTAATATAATTAAAATATTCAGACTAAATTATAAAGATTGTGACTTCAATGAGTTCTTAACCAGTCACTATGTGGGGTAGAATTTGTGTGTGAGTGGTAATGTAAGGAGAGGGAGTTGGCTTGGGTCACATGTCTAGTCTCACAACCAGGCAAAGGCCCAGGAATAGTCTTAAGAGCCTCTGATATGAGGCCACTTGAAGTAAGGAGGTACCAATAATTCTGCCATAATAAAAATTAGTCTGTAGAAAGTAGGGCCACCACGAAGAAAAGGGTTTTCCAGGGCAGGATCTAAATGAAGTGTGTGTGTGTGTGTGTGTCTTTGTGAATGGGCACACACATGCATAGTTCCTACCCACAGGAATAACACTACTTGTATTAACCTAAGGAGCTCCCAGTTACCATCTGGAAATGTTTGGGAATTACTGACCAAGACTATAAGAACTATATTATTACTCCATGTTATTTGTTTTCTTTTCTTTTCTTTTTTTGAGACAGAGCCTCAAACTATTGCCCTGGGTAGAGTGCTGTGGCATCACAGCTCACAGCAACCTCAAATTCCTAGGCTCAAGTGATTCTCCTGCTTCCACCTCCCAAGTAGCTAGGACTACAGGCGCCTGCCACAACACCCAGCTATTTTTTGGTTGCAGCCGTCATTGTTGATTGGCAGGCCCAGGCTGGATTTGAACCCACCAGCTCAGGTGTATGTGGCTGGCGCCTTAGCCACTTGAGCCACAGGCGCCCGAGCCTGTTATTTGTTTTCTACAAGGTTTACCAATCTCCAAATTAAAGAAAAGGGACCCAAAGTCTTATCTTTAAGAGGAGCAAGAGGTGAAGTTGGCCACTGTAGCCCATTCCATTGCCAAGATGGGGCGAAGAGGCCTAGATCTCAACCAATAGAGTAGTAGTGGTAGCAACTAAAGGTAAAAAAGACAGAGCGGGGCAGTGGCTCACGCCTGTGATCCTAGCACTCTGGGAGGCTGAGGCAGGTGGATAGCTTGAGCTCATGAGTTTGAGATGAGCCTGAGCAAGAGTGAGACCCGGTATCTGCTAAAAGTAGTCCCAGCGACTCAGAAGGCTGAGGCAAAAGGCAAACTCCTGCTTGAGCTCAAGAGTTTAAGGTTGCTATGATGCTGTGGCACTGTAGCCTGGGGCCACAGAGTGAGACTTTATCACACACACACACAAAAGAAAGGGATGAAAGACAAGATGAGTGTCAGGGACCTTCTGCATAGAATCTGGTCTGAGTTTGAAAGGGATCGTTAGCTATCAAAAGACCTATATGATGGCCTGAAAATACTTTCTACTCCCTTAGTTTTCCAGGGTACGTATTATAAAACCTGGAAAATCTCTCAGCTTGGAGATATATCTGTATATACACATCACATATACACCACACACACACTAAAGGAAGCCCTGGTGGCTTCTCTGGCCCTCTTCACAGAAAAATGCATATGTATGTTTTATATAGAATTTCAGGGAGTTTCTGGATGCTTGGATTAAGGTATCTCCCTGTGTAGGGAGAAGCAGTAGTTTAACATAATAGACTGTAAGGGTTTCAAATGAACAATTCTCATTGGAAATAAGACCTCATGGATTCCCCTAAATTCTACCCCGTCTTCTCAGTTTTGGGGGGTAGTAGATATTATACTCACTGGTGTTTATTTCATTTCTGGTAAGCATCCCAAATTATGATTCAACAGTATTGTCCAATCCTGAGTATGCCCAAATCCACACATAATACAGAAAATTCCAAACAGGATTAATTGGTTCTCCATGGACCAGTCTGGTTCATAAGATCCCTAATACCCAAAGAGATATCTGGCTCACACACTGCATCTATCACTAGTTTCTTTTATTCATGCCCCTAGATATTGATGTTTTCCTTTAGAAAGGAAAATTGTCTTTAGCAGACAAGAGTTTTGCTCTGTTGCCCTCGGTAGAGTGTAGGGGCATCATCATAGCTCACTGCAACCCCAAACTTTCTGCCTCAAGCGATCCTCCTGCCGCAGCCTCCAGAACAGTTGAGGTGCACATGACATCCCCTGGCTAATTTTTTCTATTTTTGGTAGAGATGGGATCTTGCTCTTGTTCAGGCTGGTCTCAAACTCCTGTCTTAAGCAATCCTCCCCCTCAACCTTCCAACATGCTGGGATTACAGGCGTGAGCCACTGTGCCCAGTCTAGACATTTTTTCTTAAGTGAATTGTCATTCCTTTCTTTGTGATTATCATACATATTTTGGATCCAGTGCACACAAAAGGTATTTAATCAACTTTAATGTTGTCTCCATCAGTTACATGGACATGATATTAGGAGGGTTTCCTAGAATTTGCACAATCATTCCCAACTCAGCTTCACCCCCAGTTTTAAGAGAAGCAATCGGTTTTCCTATCATCATCACAGTTCTGCATTTGGTGGGGTTTGTTCTCCTTTTCTTACAGATTCTGTCTCAAACTCTGGCCTTTCATCTTCAGCAGGTGACACAGTAATCAGTGGACCAACCCCCAGTCTTGATTTCTCCACTGGATTCACAGTGACATTTTGATCAAGGGGAAGAGCTCCGGAAGTTAAGTAGTTGAGAAAAGAGATGATCCCTGGGGAAAGAGAAGAATTTGAGGTGAGGTTCAACAGACAATGGTCTTTTGGCTTTAAAAGCCTCACTCACCCTTTAATACTCATTTAAAAAGTCATCTTGTTGGTAAACCTTCTATCCCCCAGCAGAGTTACTTTCTTTACCCTCCCATGCTCCCATTGCTCCATAGACTTGTTAGGACAAGGATTGAGCCTCCTGGATTCAAATCATAGTTTCACCACTTTGTGTGTGGTCTTGGGCAAGTTACTCAACCTGTCCATGCCTTACTTTTTCAAAGAACAGGTTATTAATTCTACGTTTTCAGACTCCAAAATCCATGCTTTCTTCACATCACACCAGAATACAATTATTCTGGATAGGACCAGTCAGTGCTTCTATTTGTCCTAGATTCTACCTCCTTGTCCAGAAGTGATTTCCCTTTCCATCCTTCTAACATAGGTCAGGGGACTGACTCACCAGCAAACATGTATAAGAAATCACTCCACCAGTTAACATGGTAGGTCCATAGAAGATTTGACTCCATGACATCCCTAGTTTGCCAATGAACCTGTGCCACAAACAGGCTGAGGCAGAGGATCAAGCAGGTGGCTAGGACCAGTAGGAAAGGTGTCACAACCCATCAATGTCTTCAATCTAACTTGACCACCACCCCCAGCTCTTTTTCTGCCTCCAGAGCCCATATGTAAGGCAAGGATAAAAAGTATAAAAGCTTGAGGATTACCCAAGATAAGGGAGAGAAAGGAGCCTCTACCTTAGTAAGGTCAGCTAAAGTGTGTTCCCTAAAATAAGGTAAGGTAAGTACCAACCTGGTGTTGATACCCAACAAGAAGAGCAAAGGGAAGAGAAAAAGAGTTTGAAAGCCCCACAGACTTGACTATTTTGCATGGTATTACCCTGCCAGTCTAGGTCTGTACCTGAGATGAAGCTGAGCATGGATACCTTCAGATCCAGTTTGGTTATGCTTCCTCTTCCAGGGCGGCAAGAGCTGAAGAGCCAGCCAATGCCAACGAGAATGGTGATGAGAGAGACGAGGAAGGCGGCCCTGGAAAAGAGGAGATAATCTGCAAGAAGAGGAGGAAAGGAAAGTCTGATTAGTCCAGCGAGGGACCTCCCCTTAAGAAAGCCAGATAGAGACTTAGAGAAGGGAGTAAAGACAAAGCAGAGCTTGCCACGTGGCACCCTCTTTCCTAGCTCTTCATCAAGTTTATCCTAGTCTAATATTTGCCTTCCAAGTTTAATGTTGTTCTCCGGAATATGACACTATAACAATATGATCAATAATAGTTCTTTTCATCAAAAGAAACCACACACCTACTTATAGAGATACATTTTTCTGTGGCTCCAACACATTAGCCAGATTAAAATATAATAATTCAAGAGCAGAACATTTCCTACAGACTGGGTCATTCAGAATTAGCAGTACATATAGCCAGCCAGAACCACCAGCCCAGACTGAGCTACATAAAGCCCAGTGTGATAGGCATCTTTGTGGTTTTTAGCTCATGATCCCCCATGGAACCTAGCAGCTCTTATCTATACTCCTGGACCATTGCCTCAGTCTCTTGACTGTAGCAAACTGGACCAAGGAAAGGAACCTGACTCGTTGGAACAATCTTATTCTTGTGCTTAGAAGTTTAGATTGCCTCTTTGCTCACTTGAACTAAGAAGTTGTAATGTTAGGGCCAGGTGAGGTGGCAAATGCCTGTAATCCCAGCACTCTGAGCAGCCGAGGCAGGTGCCTGAGCTAAGGGGTTTAAGACGAGTCTGAGCAAGAGCAAGACCCTGTCTCTACTAAAAAATAAAAAAATTAGCCAGACGTTGTGGAGGGTACCTGTAGTCCCAGCTGCTCGGGAGGCTGAGGCAGGAAAATCACTTGTGCCCAGGTAGTAGGATCACTTGTACTGTGATTTGCACTCTAGCCTGTGCAGCAGAGTGAAACTCTGTCTCAAAGTGCTAGGATTACAGTTGTGAGCACCTCACCCAGCCTCTTCTGAATCTTTACAAATAAGTTCACTCTTTATCTTATGCTAGATGAAATGATTCTATAAATAATATTCAAAATACTAAAGAGAATGTCAAAGATATATCATATCCAACTTTTCTAAGATATAAAGCCCAATTCCTCTTCTACCACGAGGGAAGACTGTAACTTCATATTCTCCTTACAATCTTTTCTGTCTTGGCTCCTCATCTCCTGAAATGTACATAAACAAGTTCCTCACAACTCCATAGGAACGACTAAAGATTTGCAGCATGGAAGAGTTTAGTAATAATCTAGTCTACTAGTAATTATCTATATACAAAGAGGCTGCAACCTAACTAAACACTTAGCTTCAGGCTCTAAAACATCTGCATTTGGTTAACATCATAGCTTTCTCATGCATGTGTAAGTAAAAAAAAGAAGTGGTCTCAAAGCTGAATTCAAGCTTTCATCTCCTGTATGATCAAAACTAATTTCAGCTTTTATATGAGAGTTTTTATAGCAGTTTACCTATCAAAGTTTCAAAAATCTTAGGATCTAAGTTGCAAAAGGTCCTGCACACCCATGTAAGTCACCTGTATCCACGCATTTCTGAACTTTTTCTTACTGATATGCTTTGATGTGAACTTAAGTTGCAAGAATAACAACACACGCCTCACAGTTTACTAAAAGCCATGAAGCTAATTCTGTGGGAAGAGCAAGGATATCACTTTCAATTTGGAGAGGACAAAGTCCAAATCACTTGAGAAACTTGGTAAGATTCTTGATGATGTTCCCAGGATCAGCCTAATCTACACTTAAAAGTACCATCACAGGCCAGGCACAGTGGCTCATGCCTGTAATCCTAGCACACTGGAAGGCTGAGGCAGGTGCACTGCTTGAGCTCACGAGCTCAAGACCAGCCTGAGCAAGAGCAAGACCCCGTTTCTACTATAAAAATAGAAAAACTAAGGTAAGAGGATCGCTTAAGCTCAAGAGTTGGAGGTTGCTGTGAGCTATAATGAAGCCATGGCACTCTACCCAAGGCAACAGCTTGAGACTCTGTCTCAACAAATACTAATACTAATAGAAATACTAATACTAACAACAACAAAAGTACAATCAGGTAAGACATAAAAGCTTCAAAGAATGAAGTGGGCACCTAGACTGAGTAGGTGGGGTGGAGGGTGAATATTGATTTGGAGGATGAAGAATGTGCAGCTATAGACAAGAAGGGGGGAGGTCCGCTCACATATTTAGCCAAGTCTAAGCCTCCATGCTGTTGCAGTGAGACTTCATTTTAGGCACATAAGGCCAGCACTTCAGAAGAAGTGCCAAAAGAAGGTGGTTTGGGAATAGAAAAGCTCCTGGGTGGAGACCCCTAGTACCCTAGAGAGGCATCTGTGACATCTGCTTAGTATCTAGGTTCCTGTGTAAGCCAGTTGGAGTGCCAGAATAAAGCACCCCTACACAGCTTGGCGATGTTCGTTGTA
Organism: Loris lydekkerianus; assembly: GCA_963574355.1. Classification (NCBI taxonomy): domain Eukaryota; kingdom Metazoa; phylum Chordata; class Mammalia; order Primates; family Lorisidae; genus Loris; species Loris lydekkerianus. Next base: position 7,913 of record CAUYPK010080226.1, read on the forward strand.
TGGTGGTCCCTGGAGTCCTAACTCTAGGATGCCTACCGTCTTGACTAAAAGAGCTACCCTTTTTCCCCACCCTCTGAAGATGTGTTGAAGTTACTCTCTGACAACATATCCTTTTCATCACAGTCTGATCTGAGCAATGCTGTGGGGAGGTAACAGAAATGTCTATTCCACACTTGAGACCTCTTAGTAAAAGTGAAGTCAGCATTCTCTATTCCCCATCCCTTCTTCATTCCATTAGGAGCAGCCACAGCAGAGAAGCTGTCAGTCATCTACACCCAGGTGAATTCCGACACGGCCACAATGATCTGAAGTGAGTCCTGGACAGGGGATTGTGAGTACACACATTCTTGAATGCACCCAAGATAGCCCCTGTGAAACTTAGAGCAATGAGCAAGGACACAGTGGACACTGTCAGGTAGAGGGAATACATTCTTGTGATCCAATAGGTAAAAATTTGAAGTCATTGAAATGGACAATAATAACTAGACAATAATGTATTTGGGCAACAGTGAAATCGTATTAGGCCAGGTGCGGTGGCTCATGCCTGTAATCCTAGCATTCTGGGAGGCGGAAGTGGGAGGATCTCTTGAGCTCCGGAGTTCGAGACCAGCTTGAGCAAGAGTGAGACCCCATCTCTAAAAATAGCCAAGTGTTGTGGTGGGCACCTGTAGTCCCAGCTCCTCAGGAGGCAGAGGCAAAAGAATTGCTTGAGCCCAAGAGTTTGAGGTTGCCATGAGCTGTGACACCAGGGCACTCTACGGAGGGTGAAAAAGTGAAACTCTGTCTCAAAACAAACAAAAATCTAATTACATCATATTATTGTCACAGGCAGATGAAGCCCAGACATTATAATTACATTTTGGGGATTCCTTATGAGATCTGTATTGCAGACTAATTACTGGCCCTAGAATCAGGACTAGTTAACATTGGAAATAGGGTGGATATTTGACTTAAATAATGTGTGCCTTAAGTATTCACTTATTTGACTTTCTCTAAACAAGTAATAGTCTGGCATAAAGTTAAATTCAGGGTTCCAAGTAATAAACTATTTATTGCTTTAAGTGACATAATTTCAGACTTCTAATTCATTAAAGATTTAAATAATAATCTTAAATTCCGAAATACAGCCTGAGCACCCAGTTACATAAATATAACTTCAGCTTAATCTTCATGCCTAAACTTTTTACTTCATTTCTTATTATTTCCTTGGAATTAATTTCTAGAAGTGGAATTATTGAGTCAAAGATGATAATTTTTTTTTTATTGTTAAATCATAGCTGTGTACATTAGTGCAATCACCTGTACCCATTCTAAAGATGATAATTTTAAAGTCTCCAGATATACACAATAATATTGCTTTGGTTATACCAATTTGCATGATGTGTATGGGAGTGTGCAGTCTTGTGCCTTGTCATTTTAAAATCCCTGTCAATGGCTGGGCGTGGTGGCTCACGCCTATAATCTGGGAGGTCTAGGTAGGTATATAGTCGGAGCTCAGGAGTTTTAGACCAGCTTGAGCAAGATCCAGACTCTATCTCTAAAAATAGTAGGGCATTGTGGTGGGTGCCTGTAATCCTAGCTACTTGGGAGGCTGAGGCAAGAGGATCTCTTGAGTCTAAAAAAAAAATCCCTGTTAATGTGATGGTTAAAAATTTCTATCTCATTGTTCATTTGATTTTACCTTTCTTTAATCCTTGAGGTTAAGTTGTTTTTCTTATTTTTATTGGATGATTATAGTTCCTGTTTTGTGACTTATCTGTTCAAAAAGAGTTGCTTTATTTGAATTTTTTCCTTTTTCTTAATAATTTGTATATCCTTTTTATAGATTAAGGTCATTAATGTTTATCTTTCATATCTGCTGCAAACATTTTCTCTAGCTGTTCTTCTTAGTTGAAGATGCAGTTGAATTGTTTCCCTGCCTTTGTGTTTTGTTTTTTGAGACAGAGTCTCACTCTGTCCTCCTTGGTACAGTGCCATGGCATCATAGGTCACAGCTCAAACTTTTGGACTCAAGTAATCCTCCTGTCTCAGCCTCCCAAGTAGCTGGGACTACAGGTGCCCACCACAATGCCTGGCTAGTTTTTCTATTTTTAGTAGAGACGGGGTTTTGCTCTTGTTCAGGCTGGCCTCAAACTCCTGAGCTCAAGAAATCTGCCCACCTCAGCCTCCCAGAATTCTCTGATACAGGCATAAGCTACTTCTCCCAGGTCACCTTTGTTTTAGTTTCTTCCCAAGATCCCACTTTAGGATACTGCCCCTGAATCCCAAATGACACAGCCCATGGGCAAATAACTGATGCTTCACTTCAGGGTTGGGGCTAGGTGCTCTCTCCATCCCTGCTTATCTGAGGAGGAGAATAAACACTTTACTCACATATGTTTTCTTTCACAATATCTGCTTCTTTGTTAAGGATATATCTTGTGGGTGATAGGAAAACTGTTAGTGTTTCCTGGAGTTCCCGCCAAGTACATCTCAGTGGCCTTATGAAACCAGACTGTCATTCATAGACCTTCATGCAGCATGTTTTTCTCTCAGTCTTTGGTTTGATTATAAAACTCATGCATATGGTGTTTTCTAGGCCCCAGAATTTATTTTAAAATAATTTGATGCATTTCACATTTAAATTCACATAAAATTTGACATAATTTACTCTACATAGCTGGCCTTCCTTATACCCCCTATTGACATACATCTAAGTTCTCTTTAATGGTTAGCAGAATAAGTTGACCTTGCCAGTCAACTCTAATGGGTGTTTAGACTCTACCTCTCAGCTACAACCAATCACTTATTGTCTATCTCTGTAAGCTACAGTAGAACATTAGTCACATTGCTTCACAGTAATATCTTATAAATGGCAAAAGAGGTCTTCCCAGAGAGTAAAGAATATCAACTTATCTGGGACAGGAACAGCCTGGGATAGGAGGGAGAAAGGGTACACTGAGGATACCAAAGAAAGGGCTGGCTACATTTACAACTTGGCTGAGATCCATTCTGAACTTGGAGCAGTGAAGACCTAAAGATCTTGGAAGAAGAAAGATGAAGGGCCAGTGTGGCAGAAAGCTCTGGAACTGTGGGGCATGTGGCATTTGATTTGGTGGCACTCACAAGGTGGCTTGGGTGTGTGGCTCCAGCACAGCTCATGGTTGCATACAGTCCAGAGTCCTGCGTAGAGCTCAAGGCCATTGTTGGTCACCAGGAACTGCACCCAATTCAGTGGGGACGTGCAGATCAGCATTAGGAAGCTAAAACCACAAAGGCTGGCACAGAGCATTCGGATGTAGGTTTGTGTCTGATCCATATACTGCTGCCGCCTCTGGGGTGGCATCGAGGCACTCGAGTCTTTGTTGGTGGGGAGGGTAGGCTACAAGGATGAGGGAAATATTGCCTACCCCATAATATAGCCACTGACCCCCAAGGTCTCCTATTCCTCTCTGTCTCAAATATCTCCGTGTGGGTTTGATTTGATATCTTTCCCTACTCCTTTTATGAAAACCAAAAATTTTAGGGTGATCTTTTCTCTACCTTTAGGATGCTCTGTCTAGCCCCCACCTTCAAGTGACCTCTCGTCTGATCTCCAATTAGGTACCTCCTCACCCTTTGGTATTGTCGGTTCCCTTTTATTTTGGGAACCTCAGGAGTGTAGAAAGTCAAGGTTAAATTTTCATTCTGCTCCATCTTGGCAGTCAGTTCACTTTCTAACTGCCACGGAATTTGTCCCAGCACCTCCTCACATGCACAGAACCAAAAGGGGCCAGGAACCATTGCTCAGCTCTCATTTCTGTTTTATGTTCCAGGTTTAGTCAGATCAGATAAAAACTATCACGTTTTAAGCATGCGTAGGTATACGTGATGCTCCCCACCCTCCCCTCTCAAAGTCTTCTCAATTCCTTTATTCAATAAATCCACAACATTTATTAGCAGTTGCTGTGTGTCAGGCTTCGTGCTAGGTCCTGGGACACTTCTCTCAGAGCAAATAATGAAGTGTAACTCCAATGTCTCCAGAAATCATTTGATTGTGGTTATAATTTAAGATTACATACATGTCAATAGCCAGTAAACTGGAGTTCTTGGCAAGTATGTCTCAGGGTTATGAACCAGTCTCTCAGGCAGCATCCACCCTCTTCCTTTTTTGGTCTGGTTCCCTCTATTCAATACCCTCCACTCATGAAACCCTTTAAGGGTGCTATGCCAGGGTCACTTCCACTGCCACAGCAATAGGGCCCATTATGAAAATGCCAGTATCCATAAAGCTCAGAAGGCTACCACACCAATGGGCTACCACTATTCAAGATACTGAAGCAATGCTGGATTCCATGTGGAGATAAGAAAAATGGGTTTTCCCTAATTCTACAGCAAGCACAGCTTGTGCCCTGGGTATCTCAAAGTGTCTTTCTTTCCTTTTTTTTCTTCACTTACTTCCTTCTTTCCTTTTTTCTTTCTTCCCTTGTCTCACTCTGTTGCCCTCGGTAGAATGCCATGGGATCATAGCTTACAGCCACCTCGTGCACTCTTGCCTCAGTTTTTCTTTTCTTTTCTTTCTTTCTTTTTTGAGATAGAGCCTCCAGCTGTCACCCTGGGTAGAGTGCCATGGCATCACAGCTCACAGCAACCTCCAACTCCTGGGCTCAAGCGATTCTCCTGCCACTGCCTCCCAAGTAGCTGGGACTACAGGCACCTGCCACAACACCTGGCTATTTTTTGGTTGCAGCCGTCATTGTTGTTTGGCAGGCCTAGGCTGGATTCGAACCCACCAGCTCAGGTATATGTGGCTGGCACCTTAGCCACTTGAGCCACAGGCACCAAGACAGTTTTTCTATTTTTAACTGAGACTGGTCTCACTATTGCTTAGACTAGTCTCAAACTCCTGTGCTCAAGCAATCACCTGCCTTAGCCTCCCAGAGTACTGGAATTATAAGCATGAGTCACCATGCCTGACTCAAAGTGTCCATGTCAAACAGCTCTCTCAGCAGCCAATCCTAACTTCTTTCCCTACAAGGGCTCAAAATCAATCCAAGATATGGTAGAGAAGTCATCCTTGATCATTGACTTAAATACATACCCTGCCAGATTACCAGCTCTTGTTTTCTACAAACAGATAAACTTTGATTTTTAAATTTGGATCTGAGAGGAGGAGGAGCTGGGCCTGGAGGAGCTGCCACCAGTTTTTGTGAGTTTCGGGGAGCCAGGCCTGGGGTGGGGGTGGCAGTGTGTGTTGCAAAGCCCAAGCTGGTGGTGCAGAGGTGGTAGTTCACCCTCTGGTGCTGCTTAATGTGGTAGATCATTTCAACCGCTTCAGCAAGATGGGAAACCAGAAGTGTGTTGTTGGTGTGCTTTTGGGGTCATAGCAAAAGAAAGTACTTGATGGTATCCAACAGTTTTGCAGTAACTATTGATGAAGATGACAAAGATCTGGCTTTTAGACAATGATTATCTGGAAAATATGTGTGAAATGTTTAAGTAGGTTAATGCCAGAGAGAGAATAGTTGATTAGTCCTAGACAGGCCCTAAACTACCCACGAATGACATCACCATCAATAAACTCATGAGAAGATACTGCCCTAACTTGGTATTGGTCATTATTGATGTGAAATCAAAGGATATGGGGCTGTCCACAGAAGCATATATTACAGTGGAAGAAGTTCCTTATGATGGGACTCCAACCTCAAAAATATTCAGCATGACCAGTGAAATTGGAGTAGAAGAAGGTGAGGAAGTTGGAGCAGAACACTTGTTACAAGACTACAGTGGGCACTCTTTCCCAGTGGATCACAAACCAAGTCCGTGGTTTGAAGGGACTGAACTCCAAGCTTCTGGATATCAGGAGCTACTTGGAAATTGTAGCCCCAGGCAAGCTGCCCATCAACCACTGGATCATGTACCAGCTGCAGGACGTCTTCAACCTGCCTGCAGACATCAGCCAAGCCCTTTTACTTGAAGACCAACAACCAGATCCTGGTGGTGTATTTAGCCTCAGTGATTCCTTCTGTGGTCAACCTACATAGCCTCATCAACAACAAGATTGCCAACAGAGATGCAGAGAAAAAGAAGGGCAGGAAAAAAAAGAGCAAAAAGCATACAAAAGATGACAAACAGAAAGATAAAGGGAAAGGAGTGATGTAAAGAAAGAGAAAAAGACACATAGCTTTTTAAGTTTGTAAATTAAGGTCAGGTGTGGCAGCTCATGCCTGTAATCCTAGCACTCCAGGAAGCCAAGGCAGGTGATTCGCCTGAGCTCAGGAGTTCAAGACCAGCCTGAGCCCCATCTTTATTAAAAAAGAAAAAAAAAAACAAAAAAACTAGCCGGGTGTGCTGGCAGGTGCTTATAATCCCATCTACTCAGGAGGCTGAAGCAAGAGGATCTCTTGAGCCCAAGAGTTTGAGGTTGCTGAGAGCTGTGACACCAGGGCATACTACAGAGGGTGACAAAGTGAGACTCTGTCTTAAAAAAAAAAAAAAAAAAATCAGAAGAATCTCATAAACTCCCAAGGGCAGGAAGTTCATTGAGACTTAGGGGATTCCAGAGGAAGCTGGAATCTCAAAGAAAATCAAGCCAGTCAATCATTTAGTTTAGTTAGTCACTTTGTCACTCATCTTTGTTCATGTTTTATCTCCATAGCTCAGTTTTCTCTTTTTAATAGTGTGTTAAGTATCCAACAGGTGGCATTCTAATCTAACTTTACATCTTCTTCTTGATTTTTATTTATTATTTTTTTGAGACAAGAGTGTCACTATGTTGCCCTCAGTAGAGTGCCATGATGTCACACCTCATAGCAACCTCAAACTCTTGGGCTTACGCCATTCTCTTGCCTCAGCCTCCCAAGCAGCTGGGACTACATACCGCCACAATGCCTGGCTGGTTTTTTGTTGTTGCTGTTGTAGTTGTTGTCGTTGTTTAGCAGGCCCGGGCAGGGGTCAAACCCACCACCCCAGGTGTATGTGGCCAGCACCCTAACCACTGAGCAACGAGCTCTGAGCCTTTTTTTTTTTTTTTAGAGACAGGTAGAGTGCTGTGGCGTCATGGATCACAGGACCTCAGACTTCTGGGCTCAAGTGATCCTCTTGCCTCTGGTGTAGCAGGGGTTACAGGTACCCACCACAATGCCTGGCTATTTTTTAGAGATGGGGTCTCACTCTTACTTAGGCTGGTCCCGAACTCATGAGCTCAGGCAATCCACCCACCTCAGCCTCCCAGAGTGCTAGGATTATAGGCGTGAGCCACCGAGGCTGGCCTCATTCAACAACTTTCTAAGTACTTTTATTGATAATTTTCATGATCTATTTGGGTCCAGCTCCTTCACTTTGTGTTATTTTTAAGTAAAGAACTCCTCTACCCTGGTACATGTTGAGTATCACACAAAAGTGTGCCTTGACATATGCTCAGTCCTAGGACCCTACTTTAATCTGCTTTCACCTTGAACCTGCTTTCTGACCCCTCCTGAAACTATTGATCCTGCAGGCCTGATTATGAACATGGTTCTTTTGACGATGCTGCTACCATTCTCTGCCTTGGAACCTTGGGTAATATCTCCCCTGACTGGTAACATGTCTGTCAGTGCTGATGAAAATTTAGATTTATGCAATGGAGAAATTATTGTTAAGAATACAAGCCTTCAGATCTGAAACTGTGAGATCTAATTTCTGCTCCCATTGCTAAAGCTCCAAAAGATTGAAGAAGTAATCAATCTTCTAAGAGAAATTTCTTGACCAATCACTGTTAAGTTACAAAAGTGAGAGATTGCTTCATTATCTGATCAAAACCACACACACAAACACACACACACACACACACACACACACACACATATATATAAATGTAACTACCATTAGTTACCTACAGCCTGAATATAAATTACCATGAATTTAAAAGTCCTTTATTTTTATCTACTTATTTATTTATTTTTATTTCAGAGTAATATGAGGGTACAGATGATTAGGTTACAATCTTTGTTAGGTAAAGTCTCTGTCTTATTGCGTCCCACACCCAGGAAGTATACCATATAACCTTACATTGTGCCCATTAGGTAGGAGCACACCAACCCAAGCCCTTCATTTTTGAAAAAGTTCATTTTATTGATGCTCACATTTGATACTAAAATTTTATGATTTAAAAAATACTAGCCACATGAAACATTATCAATAGCATTACTTTTGTGTTCGAATCAGAGATTCAAGTACAGTCTGATGTGTGGAATTCTCCTTGATGATGCTCCAAGTCTCTTTTTTGGATTTCCACTATTTCCTGGCTCTACTGCTCTCTTCCTTCTCCTGCTGCTGTCATTTAGACTCTCATCCTTCATCTCCAATTAAAAAAAAGGAAGGGGTGTCTCCTAACGGTTTTTTTTTTAATCCATCCATGAGATTTAAAAGGAATTTTCTAAAACGCAAATCTTTGGGATGACTTTCAGTTGCCCACAGAATAAAGCCCTGACTCTTGTACTTCCTACCTAAGTCCCTGAGAAGAACAGGTTCGTCTGTGGGCATTATGCATCTTGCACCTACAGTCAAAGCAATACGCTACCACTTGTAGAAAATACACACCAGGGCATGTGGAGTTTTGTCTGGAGGGAAGAACAAATGACTAGGACATTTATAATGAATCGTGAAGGCAAGAGTTGACACCAGAAAGCGCTAGAATAGGATGCCTCGAGCTTGCCCTCAAAGCACACATTTTTCCAGGGCTAAGTAGATCACATTTTAGTGATCTGTGGATCACCTCACCAACAGAATAGTTCAGACTACCTCATTCTAGTCTCTTCTTGCCTTACTCACAGCATTTCACATCACAACGACTTGTGGTTTTAATTCTCGGTTTTTCTGCTTCTGAATTCGCCTCGTCCTGGGAAGAGGGCTGGAGAACTCGTCCCCACCGCTCAAGATTCACTATAGACGTACTCCGTCTGGGAGACTTTTCTCTCCGGCCGCGGGCCGTTTCTCACCGCTCCCGCGGCCGCGGCGAAGCCCTGTATCAGGGGCGGCGCACAGTGGGAGCTCAGCCCCCAGGCCCGGAGGGAAAGGGCCGCCTCCGATCACGTGACCCGCCGATTGTCACGTGGGCGCCGGCTCACCTGACCAGGGTCTCACGTGGCCCAGCCGGCTGGGAGGAGGTGACCGGCGGGCCATGGCAGGCTCCAGACTTTGGTTTTCGCTGCTGCTGGCGGCAGCGTTCGCGGAGCGGGTGACGGCCCTCTGGCCCTGGCCCCAGTACATCCAGACCTCCGGCCGCCGCTATGTCCTCTATCCCAACAACTTCCAGTTCCAGTACCATCCCAGTTCGGCCGCGCAGCCCGGCTGCTCCGTCCTCGATGAGGCCTTCCAACGCTACCGCGACCTGCTCTTCGGTTCCGGGTCGTGGCCTCACTTAACAGGTGAGTCGGACCTGCGCCACCTCGTTCCCAAGCCCTGAGAGAGCCTCCCCTGGGACAACTCCCCAAGGCCTCCTGAGACACCCTTATTATGGCTTTTACCCAGCCCTCTGATCATGTGCGCGCCACTTACTTCCTCCTGCCTTTTTTCTCTAGCTGTCGACTCAGTCTCCCCAGTATGTTAGTCCTCTTCTTCCATTCACTCCTCCGAGCTGACTTCTGGGGCCAGATTTGTTTGGAATCCTTTCCTCGGGCTATGTTAGGTTTACATTCAAAAATACCCACTGTGGGACTTAACAACTCAAATCAGGATATCAAATTATTGAAAATACTGTGCTGGCAGACATCTAAGGTGATCCTTCTGACCATTTTTAAGGGAGGAAGAGTTGTAGTTGAGGCTGTGACTAGGGCTGGGTAGAGGAGACCAGAGAAAACACCCAAAATTGGTGAGAAAAAAATACAAGAACCTATGCATAATAACATAAAAGTGGCTTCCATAAGGAAATGAGTTTCCAGCAGCCACTTAGAAAGAAAGGGTAGATGTGTAATAATTACCCAGGTCTAAGAAGGAGGAAGAAATACTTGAGCAGAAGCACCAAGGGTTTGTAAGGGAGCTCAAAGTTCAGGTCTGGTGTATGTGATGAGGGTGGGAACTGTGGAGTGATGGGATTGGTGAAGGTATGGAGGTGAAATGAGTCAAGTGGACTTTGGACATTGACTTCATACAAAATGGAAGGAGCTAGCAGTTTTCTTTTGCACAACTATGTAATAGTACTGAAAATTTCCTTTGAGGATAGTTATTCCTTGACAAATTTATGATTAAAGTCAGCAATGCAAAGGAATGAAATTCTACTTTATGGGCTTAAAATTAGGAGTTTTCTTAATAATATCCTGAAATTTACCACTTTGGTTATATTGTCTTGTGGAGGGAAAGGCTTATTTACAACTGGGCCATATAATAATGCCATTTTGTATGATGTTTCAAGTGTGCTTAAATTACTTTCACAAAAGTTCTCATTTGATATATAGAATTCGAGCATTTATTTAAACAGATGGCACTGGGGAGTGACACATAATTTAGAGAAAGAAATAGAATCTTGGCATCCAGGTAAGATTCATTAGGCTGGAGAGGATAGAAGGTCTGCTGTTGAATGTGGTAGCTCACATATTTGAATCTTTCATGACAAGTTAATTGAGTGCCTTACACAAGATTGGCACTCAGAATATGTTTATTTTGGTTAGAGAACAGTTGGAGCTTGGCTTATGCAGAAAGAGATCCTTCATTTAATTGGTACATAATAATCCTGGTGCTTGGTACTCTGGAGGTTACAAAAGAAATCTAAGATGTAGCCCCATGCTTTACACTTTAGCTTGGAAATTATGAAGTAGAAGAACACTATTATGAAATGCTCAAAAGATGAGGATATTTATTACTATTGTATAAATGAGGATAATTCCAATACTTATAAATTAAGTTGGTCATCTCCACTGCTATAGTTTAATCAAGTAAATAGGAATGGGGTGCTATAAATTCTTTAATGAAAAAGATTTAGAGTCAGGTTAGAAACTCAGTAAGATGTTTATTTGAATTTATTACTACCTTCCTGTGAATGAATTTGCATTATCAGTTAAGAGTTCTTGTCCATTGAGAGATAATGAGGGCTGGGTTGGTTGACCATTACCATAGACTTACAAGTATTTTCTTTCTCTATTGTTCTTCCCTTTGGCATCTTCTTTTTGGTACATAAAATAGTTTCCTGTGCAGGATTTCAGGTGACTTTTGAGCTATAATTTTATTTCTGCAGAAACAAGGAAAGGCCCAAACCATAGTATATTTCTGTTTTTTTTTGTTGTTTTTTTTTGAGACACTCACTTGGTCACCCTGGGTAGAGTGCTGTGGCATCATAGTTCATAGCAACCTCAAACTCTTAGGCTTAAGATGGGATCTCATGCTTGCTCAGGCTGGTCTTAAACTCCTGAGCTCAAGCACTTCACCCGCCTCGACCTCTCAGAGTGCTAGGATTACAGGCCAGAGTATATTTCTTTATGGTCAAATTTTAGTAAAGAAAGCAATATATGCAAGTTATGTGTTAGGTAACTAACATTTCTATCCCCTTTCTCCAAATAACTTATTTGTAGGCTCTGGGCTAATGTTTTTCTGAACCTGGAACTCCATGGAATTCATACTTTCCTTCTCTGACAAACAAGTCAGGTATTGTGATTCAATTCTATTTTGAATCCACCTTCAAAGGATTAGCCATAGTCTAGCAGCTGCTTACATGATTTGTGGAGGTGTTTGGTATTTGCCATCTGTCTTTGTCATTGAGAGGGTGTGTGTGGCGTGTTGTTGAACTTGTTAAATGGAATTATTTTGGTTCTAAAAACTTGAATGAAATTAGTTCTCTGATTATTAAGACACATCCTGTTTGCAAATTAAAGACTTGATAATTTAGAATGGCACCATCTGATGTTGTCCAGATACTAACTCAATATCTGGAGCATGGTGTTTGATGGAGCTGATAAAGTCTGAATTTTCCAGGTAAAATGGTTAAGTTTAATCATGCCATTTGTCTGTGTTCTTCTTTTCTTTTCCTGAAATTAGTTGGTTGAAGCTGTGGTACAGTTATGGTAAGGTATAGTAAGGTTCCCATCATGGTCTGATTTTCACATGTGAGAGAGAATACCCAAAAATAGTGAGGTCTAGGAGAACAGGTCTTCTCAAGGAGACCTCAGGGATATATCTTCAGGATCCTCTCCATGGTGACTCAGCTTTGGGGAATTTGTAAACTTAACTTCCTGAAACTTGGAAATTTCCACTTCTGTGAAATCTTGTAGTTCTGTGGGGGGCGGAATAGAATCTCCCGCTTAGTTCAAACTGGCCAATGAAAAAGGTACCAATGGGTTGGAACTTTTGGACTAGAGGTAAAAAGGGAAAGACCAAGCCAGTCGGGGAGTGGGGCCATTTGAAATTCTGGCCGGTGAATAAAGCCCTTCCTCTTATAAACATGGTGTTTGGATGCTTTCTCTCCAGTGGGTCTTGTCTTCCTGCAACACATGCATCCCTTTTAGTTACTCAGGATGCCATAATCCCAGAACTGAATAATCCCCGTTCCCTTCTCTTCCATTCTATAATGGAAATAAGATTATTATGAGTATCTGGATCCTTTTGCAGCCATTGTCAGTATTTGATTTCCTCATCCTCAGATCTTAAACAAGTGACTAAGTTAATAAATGGCATAGTTCATTATAATCTGAATCTTTTAAAATATCTCCTTTGTGCATTCCTTCTATGCTTTGCCTGGAGCATCAATATTTAGTAACTATTTGTTAGATATATTAACAATAAAGGGCCACTTTGTATAAAAATTTGTAAGAAGGTATTATGGTTTTGATTTATTTCTAAGGTCATCAAAAAGGAGATGATTTGCAGGTTTTCACTTAGGATTATTATTCCTTTCAGATTTCAAATTTGGAACATAAGTATGTGACTCCAGTGAGAGGAGGCTCACCCTATAATGTGGTCCCAACTATTAGTCCCAACTTGTGCTGCTCTTGACTCATCACAGAATTGGAGATGCTGCAAGAGAGAAACAGACAAGGCCAGACAAGTGGACTGGGGAAACAGAGTGATGCTGATGAGTTCTCTCCACTCTAACTGGCCTAGAGGCTAAGGACACTTTCCTTTCCCACAGCAAGGACAAGGCATATCTCTCCCAAACACTTGGTTGCCAGTGAGGTTATTATTTTCAAAGCCATGAAGAAGAAAAAGTTGGAAGAAGGTTTTGGTATAGAATTATTTTTTTCTTGTGAATGGGCTATATAGAAAAAGGACGGATATATAAGGTGAATATGTTGTCTCTGGAAAGGACATAGGTAGCAGGAGCGTGGTTTTCAGCTGAGGGGTAAAATAATTGTTGTATGTCATTTTGCATGCCAAATCCTAGATTAGTTTGGCCCACAGTCTTCAACCAGCCTGTCTTCTCACAGCTGTTTTTTTCCTTACTACCTAAATCATAACAATTTTCCAGTAGCCCTGAGCCTAAGAAGCTCAGTTTGATCACGGTGTATGTGGGTAGTCTGGGCCTCATTTATGAAAAATGTGAGTCTTATTTTTTTTGAGTTGCTCCCCTATCTTGGATATTCTGCTTAACCACTGTCAATTACAGGATTTAGCAACATGATTTATTCAGGAGTCCACCAGACATGTTTATAAATCTCTTGCTTAACTATGTGCCCACAGGATAATTGCTTAATTTCCTAGCTGTTGCTGCTGGGCTTTTTTTTTTTTTAATTTGCCTACATTCCAGGCATTTTTTTTTTTTTTTTTTTTTTTGGAGACAGAGGCTCACTATGTTGCCCTCTGTAGAGTGCTCTGGCATGACAGCTCCCAGCAACCTCAAACTCTTGGACTTAAGCAATTCTCTTGCCTCAGTCTCCCAAGTAGCTGGGACTACAGACGCCTGCCACAGTGCCTGGCTATTTTTTTTGTTGTAGTGTTGCAGAAAGATGAAACCCAATGGAGAGAAAGAGCACCCAAATGCCGCGTTTATAAGAGGAAGGTCTTTATTTCAGCTGGCGGAACTTATGGCACAGAATTTGAAATGGCACACTCCCACACTCCCGGAATGGCTGGGTCTTTCCCTTATCTCCAGTCCCAAAAAAGTTCCAACCCACAGGTAACTTTCATTGGTCAGTTTGAATCTAGCGGGAGATGCCGGTTCCAGCCCCCACAGAACTACAGGATTTCACGGAAGTGGAAATTTCCAAGCCTTAGGAAGTTAAGTCTACAAATTCTCAAGAGCTGAGTCACCATGGAGAAGCCCCTGCAGGTGTATTTTTGTGGTGTCATTGAGAAGACCTGTTCTCCTGGACCTCACCCTTCTTGGGTATCTTCTCTCAGTAGTTGTCATTGTTGTTTAGCAGGCTGGGCCAGGTTCGAACCCGCCAGGCCCAGTGTATGTGGCTGGCGCCCTAACCACTTAGCTTACGGTGCCGAGCCACATTCTAAGCATTTCTGCGGATAACAAGAAAACAGTAATGTCTTTGCAGTCTTTGAAAGCTGATACACTATACACATACAATAGTCAAGAGAACTTGGTGATTTTAAAAATAAAATAAAAAGTAATACAGTTGGTGATGAGATGCCCTTCGTTCCATTTCCTTCCACCCCACCTCCTTAACCCCAAACAGAAGAATGAAGCAAAGCCTCGGAGGGCTTTTGCCAGTTGATAACCTTTTTTTTTTTTTTTTTTTGAGACAGAGCCTCAAGCTGTCACCCTGGTAGAGTGCTGTGACATCACAGCTCACAACAACTTCCAACTCCTGGGCTTAAGCGATTCTCTTGCCTCAGCCTCCCAAGTAGCTGGGACTATAGGCACCCACAACGCCCGGCCAATTTGGGGTTGTAGTTGTCTTTCTGTTTGGCAGGCCTGGGCTGGATTCCAGCCTGCCAGCTCTGGTGTATGTGATTGGTGCCTTAGCCGCTTGAGCTACAGGTGCCGAGCCTGCCAGTTGATATCTTACTGATTTGTGTTATTTTGTTGTTTGTTTTTAATAGCAGGTGTGAGCTTTTTTGTAGCTACACACTTCATGCTAGGGCGTTTTGTCAATTGCTTAGCTTGCTAAAGGCATAAGCTTCAGTCTCTTTCCTGTTGATTATACATAAGGAAAGGAATTTTCCTGCCTAACCAGTACTTCTGTTATTAATAGAAATGAAAGAGGTCCCTCTTATGTTTCTGCATTTTCATTAGTTTCCTCTACTGACTGTGCAAATAGGTGATAGAATGGAGTCAATTTGCATCATCCTCAAGAGGTTTAGCCAGTTTGATGAGATGTTTTCTTCCACCTTATGGGCCCACTGTCAAAGTCAACTGAAGAGAGGAGGTTGGGTGTGAAGAGGTCAAAGAGGTATGTATGTGAAGTGTTTTCAGAGATGTGATCTCTCCCTCAAGGTTTGTAGCCCTACAGTCCATTGCAGTCTGAAATGGGTCAGATTTTCTTTTTTATTTCTGGCTATAGTGAATACAACTCATTTTCAGGAACTTCAGTCTTCTCTCTTTGTGTTCTTTGTTTCTGTTTTAAGCTGTGGCATTGCTTAAGCTTCCTGGCCGTGCACTCAGCCCTGATCCCCGGCCAACAGTGGTGTACTATTGTGTCCATGTTGTGAAATTATTTGGGCTTGGGTGTGGTGGAGAGTTCCTGCCTGTACAAGTGTATGCTCAACCATGGGAAGTTTGGGTGCTTGTCCCCTCAGATGTCAGTCAGTAGCCTTCTCCTTCTTTTGTAAAGCTCTTGGGATTGGGTGATAGGGGAAATGTACCAGGTACACATGTTATGGAGGAAAAGTTTAGTTATGGTACCATTCAACCTTGTCCTGGCAGAAACTAGCACTGGGATCCTCCATTAGTGGCTTTGTTATTTTGAGTGGGACTGTACCCTAGACTGGGGCAGATTGACAATTCCAAGCCTTTTTACACATTGAGTATCAGCCCGTTTACCATACAGGGTGGCATCAGACAATAGTGGCGCTTTCAGTCTCCCCCTGAAGCTTTATGGCTTTCATGGTCTTAGGAAGCTCTTCAAAAACCCTTCTGGGCCACTGCTTCTATGGTGTGGTTATGCCACAAGGTACCCTGCCGCAGGACTACTCCAACCATATGATAGGATGGAGGTTTCATGACAGAACTGACCTTTTGGGAAAAGGGAAGTAGAGAATGGGAAGAAACTAGTATTTACTGAGCCTGCCATTTGGTGTTTATTGTGCCCATCAGTCTTCATAACAGATCTTTGAGGTCAGTGTTAGCCCCATCTTTTAGAACTGCAGCTCATAGAGGCTAAGTAATATGCCCAGGGTTAAACAGCTAGTAGTGGTAGAGCAGAAATGCCTGGAAGGTCTGCAAAGATTTTGCTCTTTTCACTATACATCCTTGGGGTGCACTCATAAATATCTTTATGAAGCCAGTTAGTAATTTGGAAAACCACTGGCCTCTGGTAGGATTAAGTTTTGGTCACACCTTATAGTATTAATTACTTCAAATGAGTAATAATGTCATTGTCTAATTGCTTGTTCATTAGCATTCAGGTTATGAATATTTTGATCCTTGGTCCATTGTTTCAGATTCCAGTAGTGTTTCTGCCTGCCTTTCATCCATCCATCTTTAGTCCCTAGAAGTGGGGATACAGACCACAAGTGTGGTTTTCTTCAGTGATAATTGAAGTGCCCGATGCTTTGAGAGTGTAGAAGAGGAACACCTGACCCAAAGGCTTTCATGGAGAGCTGTTTAATCAGATCTGAAAACAGGAGTTTGTGGGGGTAGAGATAGTATTCCACATAGAAAGAAGGCATGTAAGAAACTCCTTTAGGCAAGAATCCTTCTTGCCATAGTCAAGAATCTCAAGGTCACTGTGGATGAAGTACACAATTCTAGGGAGGGTCAGCTATGATGCCAGCATTCTACCCAGAGCGGCGGAGTGAAACTCTGTCTCAAAAAGAAAACGAGAAAGAGAGGGAAACTAAGAGATTAAGAGGGAGAATGCTAAATAGTTAAGTTTGATTTTGGAAGTGTTGCATATGGGGTATCTGGCAAACAGTTAGTTATACAGTACCCAACCTTGGGAGAATGGCTGGGCATGATGGCAGGAGCCTGTGGTCCCAGCTGTTCAGGAGGCTGTTGCAGGAGGATCACGTGGGCCCAGGAGTTTGAGGCCAGCCTGGGCAACATAGTAAGACCTCGTCTCTAAAAAGAGAAAGGAGGTGGCACTTGTAGTTCAAGCAGCTGAGACACCAGCCACATACACCAGAGCTGGCGGGTTTGAATCAGGCTTGGGCCCGCCAAACAGTGACAACTACTAGCAAAAAATGGCTGGCCATTGTGGTGGGCACCTGTAGTCCCAGCTGCCGGGAGGCTGAGGCAAGAGAATCTCTTAAACCCAGGAGATGGAAGGTGCTGTGAGCTGTGATGCCATGGCACTCTACTGAGGGCAAGAAATAGAAAGAGGGGGGAAGAAAAGAGAAAGCTGGGGAGGATAAGTTTACATACTTCCACAGGACAAGAAGGTCCAACAGGTGATCATGGGAAGAAGGTCAAGGAGGAGAAGAGTATTGTAGATAAATGCTAAGCCAGCACATGGGTATTTCTTCCTGCATGTTGAAATCATCTAGGATGTTAGTCTTGGTGGGGGAGAGAAAGATTGGGTACCAAGATCCACAGTGTTGAGTAATTAAAGAAGTAACCAGGAGGTTGCAGAGTGTTGTGACAGGAGAGAGTCAAGAATTAACAGCTGGGGCAGCACCTGTGGCTTAAAGCAGTAGGGCACTGGCCCCATATGCCAGAGGTGGTGGGTTCAAGCCCACCCCTGGCCAAAAATTGAAAAAAAAAAAAAAAAAATTAACAGCTGGATGGCATGAGCCACAGAAGAGAGGTGTTTTTTTTTTTTTTTCATGTGATGGTAATGGAGTGGATGGCTGAGAAGCAGCCCCATATTCTCAACCCTAGGATATGTGAAGGCACCAAGGAGGTTGTAGGGGAAGTGGTGTGTGGTGTTCCCGGGGAGGGCAGGCTTCAGTCGGGGTAAAGTAGAAGAGGCCGAGGATATTGGTTGTTAAGTTACCGTGCAACAACATGTCAGGAATGGTAGTGTCTCATATAGGTGGTCTGGTGAAGAAGAGGAAACAACATTTATAGGAATGGAGGAAAGGTGGAACCAGAAGTGAGCAGAAGCATTTGTGTAAATATGATAGAGGTATGATGGCCAGGTTTTCCTGAATCTAGGATTGCCAAGAAAATAAGTTCCAGAGATAAGCAAGAGTTCCTATGTGCCTCAGAATTTAATATGTGACAAAGGAAGCATTTTTTATCAAAAGTGGAAAGATATAGTAGTCAATAAATAAGGAAGATGTTATCCATTTGGAAAAAATCAAATTCTTATATCAAATACAAAAGTCAACTCCAGGTAGATTAAAGATCTAAAGATAAAAGACATACTGTGACAATGTTAGAAGGAAACAGGGGAGACTGTTCTTATCATTCTAGGTGAAGAGGAGGCCTTTCTAAGCAAACAAATAAAGGAAATATAAAAGAAAAGGCTAACAGACTTACCTACATAAAAATTAAAGCAAAAGAAACTATAAGGACAAAATGGGATAAATATTTGCAACCTTAAAAGACAAGATTAAAATATAGAAAGAGCTCCACAAATCAATAAAAGAAAATGAGCTAACTAAAAAACGTGCAAAGAATATGGCTGGTAGGTAAGTTCAAAGCAATGCTTAAATTTAGTCATTATTAAAGAAATGCAAATTGAAACAATGTTTTCTTGATTTTTTTTTTTTTTTTTACCAGGCTGGCAACGATGAGAAAGAATTGAGACAGTCTAGGTTTGAAGGAAGTGAAGAGATGGGCCCATGTATGTGGTTTTGGGTATAAATTAGTACAATTAACCTGGAAGAGCAAATTGGCAGTATCATCAAAACCAACAATTTTCATAGCATTTCTAAGAATTCATCCCATAGAAATTTTTCAAAACTGCTCCAGGTGCAGTGGCTCATGCCTGTAATCCTAGCACTCTGGGAGGCCAAGGTGGGTGGATTGCCTGAGCTTACAGGTTCGACACCAGCTTTAGCAAGAGCAAGACCCTTGTCTCTAAAAATAGCTGGGCATTGTAGCAGGCTCCTATAGTCCCAGCTACTTGGGAGGCTGAGACAAGAGAATTACTTGAGCCCAAGAGTTTGAGATTTGTATGAGCTATGACGCCACAGAAAATTTTCAAAACTGCTAAAAATTGTAAATACACACATACACATATATATACAAGAATATTTGTTTACTCGAGCATTGTTTATAGTATTAAAAACTTAGAGGCTGGGTGTAATGGCTCAAGCCTGTAATCTTAGCACTCTGAGAGGCTGAGGGAGGAGGATTGCTTGAAGCCAGGAGTTTTGAGACCAGCCTGAGCAAGAGTGATACTCCATCTCTACAAAAAATAAAAAAATTAACTGGGTGTGGTGGGATGTGCCTGTAGTCCAGCTACTCAGGAGGCTGAGGCAGGAGGATCACTTGAATTCAGGTCTTGGAGGTTGCTATGAGATGATGGTGCTGCACTTTCACCCAAGTGAGAGCCTGTCTTGAAAAACAAAACAAAATAACATAGAAACATTACCAAATGTCCACAATCAGGAGAGACATTAGATAAGGTATTCCATCAATGGAATTCTATTCAACTTAATGTGTACCTGTATGTATTGACATTAAAAGATCTTAAACTCAGTTTGGTTAAGTGGAGAAAAGGTACAAACTAATAGTATTAGGATTGCATTTTTACTTTAAAAATTAATAAAAAAGAATTGGAAGAGTGTGCATAATGTTAACATATAACAAATTTCTCATGGCCCTAGAATTTTTATGGAGATATTCTCTTTCCAGTGGGAGTGGAGATGGGGGAAACGATCAGGTTTGTAAGGGGAAAAAAGAAAACTTTTAACTACAAACTTTACAGAAAAACAGATGGGAGTGGAGGGAACATTCAGGATTCATCTGTGGGTTGCAGAGAGTAGCACTTCCGAGTAGGTATTTAGCTCCCTCTGAAGGGTGAAGACTCTTGGGACTTGTGAGAGGAGGCGCCATGGTCTAGAGAGAATTGGGCAGCTCTGAGGAGAGGCTCAGGTGCAAAAGAGTTGAATTCTCACACTCCCACTTTACTGGGATAAGAATCTTGACAGAGTGGCCTTGCCTCCTTCCCTAGCCACACCAGTGCACTTCCCAGGCTTGGGATACCTTCTTTCCTCCAGGTAGCTTGTTAAACACCAATTAAGGGTTCAGGATCCTACTCAGAGGTGCCCTCAAATGCTTAAGCCTCCCTCCCTTTCTGGAGGTGATTATAATTTCTACTGTAGCCATTATCACACTGTTTTGTAATTATTATTTGTATTTGTCTCTCCCCCTAGACTGTGAGCTCCTCAAGGGCAGGGACCAGGGCTTGTTTTTCTTTTTAACTGCCCCAGCACCTAGCACAGTTCCTGATGCACAGTAAGTGCTCCTTATATCTTGGTTGGAGTGAAGAAGTGAGTGGGAAATAAATGATTTCAAGGGCTTTCATTAGGCTGAGTATGGGGAGATGAAACCCGGATCTGCTGAATGCAAAGGGGTAGAGAACAGACTGGGCATGGGAACAAACTATGGCATAGCCTAGGAGTGCCATGTACCAGGGCACATGGGGCTACCAGGCAGACACTGCAGAGTGGGGAGGTGGCAAAGGCTGGATTGACTTTATCTTAGTTTCCAATCCAAAAACCAAAGCAAATGCCACTTCAGGACCAAAACCAGTGTGTTTTTTCCAGGCTGCTTGGATTCTATGAATGAAATACATTGGGATCGTAGAAATGTTTTGATTCGGGGGAACAGGGTGGGTGGAGGAGAAGCTGTTGTGTGCTGAGATAAAGATTTGTAGATTCTAGGTATGCTAATGTAGCCGTGAGTCCCCCTTCCAGAGAAGTAGAAAGACCTAAATCTTCGGGTATATGGATCTAGAGGTCTTCAGAGCTGTCTGAAAAGTACCCTGGAGGCCAAGGCAGGAGGAATGCTTGAGCTTAGGAGTTCGAGACCAGATTAAGCAAGAGCAAGACACAACCCACCTACCCCCCACCCGGGTCTCTACTAAAAATAGAAAAATTAGCTGGGCATCATGACGGGCACCTGTAGTCCCAGCTGCTCTGGAACTAAGGCAGGAGGATCCTTTGAACCCAAGGGTTTGAGGTTGTTGTAAACTAGGCTGACGCTACTGTATTCTAGCCCAGACAGCAGAGTGAGACTTTTTCTCAAAAAAAAAAGAAAGGAAAAGGCACTTTCTGTAACTCTGGGCATCTTCTTAGCGCCCCTCCCACCCTGGTCTCAGATCTTCAGAAATTCTAGGTTTGGGTGTATAAGAGTAATTTCTACATAAAGTACTTGCCATTTATGCCTAATTACCATGTAGCACAATCATTATGCATACATAGCATTAAATGTGCCTTTTTTTAATTCCAGCATCATTCATTTTTTCAGCAAACATTTATTGAATGACTACCGTGTGTCAGGCACTGGGAATACAAAGACACAGATTGGTCCCTGCTGTTGAGGAACTCACAGCCTAGGTGAGGAGATAGACTAATAAACAGCATATATTAAGATAAGTGTTGTGAAAAATGTATGTATACATTGCTTTATGATCATATAGGAGGTTCATATAGTAGGAAAGGGTGGGGGAATGACAGAAAAGTTTTATAAAAGGAAAACCAGAGCTATTTCTTGATCAGGAGAGATGTGGAGGGAATGCAGTTTGTTTCAATTGGAGGAAGCAGTATGTGTAAAGAAAGGTATGGAGAAAATGTGGCATTTTCAGGGTTCTGTAAAGAGTTCGTTATGCTGTTGTGAGAGTTCCTGCACAGGAGCAGAGGACATGTGTTTTTTATGATCATCCAGTAGATTCTGTACTTTATCTGAAAGCTATGGGGAAGTGTTGAAGGATTTTAAGCAAAGATTTTTATGATCTGATCTTCCTATTAAAAGATCCCAGAGGAAAGTAAGTTGAAAGGAGGTTTTCATGGAGGCGAGGAAAGACCATCTAGGGGATTTTTTTATAGTCATCCAGGAGAGAAATTACAAGAGGCTGAGGCTTTGGCCCAGTGGGGGTGGAAAAATGACAATGTGTTAAGAGATAATAAGGATTTTGTAATTCTAAGACTTTTACAAATCTTTTTGCTCTTGTAATCTCAGTACTTAGCACAGTGTTTGACACATAACAGTCTGTAAATATCATTTTGAGTAAATGAGTTTGTGATCTATTCAGTTTGATGAAAAGTGTGGGAAAAGAAGGAGGTTTCTGGTCTAGGTAAATAGATGGTGCTGTTATTAATGTGAGAGAGAGGATCAGCCCGGAAGAGCATGAATGAAAAGTTAATTCAGTTTTGTGTTTGAGACATCTGAGCAAAGGTGTGCAAGTCCAGAGCTCCAGAAGAACAGTTGGCATAGAACAATAGAAGTCATCAGCCTGCTGTAGGAATGGACGGCGTTGTCCAGGGAAAGTGTAAGTGGGGAGAAAAAGAGAAGTTTGGAACCCTGGAGACCCTGGAGAACACCAGCACCTTGGGGCAGGTGGAGGAAAAGTAGAGTGGGCAATGTACTCAAGGAATTAGAAGGAAAACCAAGAGTTTTCTTGAAAGAATACTTCCTAAGTTAAGTTACTTTCAAGAAAGATAGGCATGTCTGATGCTGCCAAGAGGTTCCAGAAGGAGTGACTGGTTTCTAAAATAGTAGCTGTCTAATAGCATGGGTTTTTGTCTGTTTAACTCACTGCTGTACCCTGAGCACTTAAAAAACACCCTGATCATAGTAACCATTCAGTAAATAACTATTGAATGAATGACCTGGAAAGGATTCCTTGAATCTACTTAGAGAACCATGGGAGTTTGATGAATTCATTTCAGAGGAGAGGTGATGGAGGAAGCCAGATTGTAGTGAATTGAGGGATAGGTTGCCAGGAAGTGGCTACAAAGAGAGGATTCGGGATGGCCAACTCCACGAGCACTTCCCATGCTCTTGGCATTGAACTAAGTGCTTTACCTGGATTTACTTGTGGAATCTTCTCAGTAGCCAATCAAATAGGTTCCCATTTTACAGATGAGGAAACTGCAGCTCAAGAGAGGATAAATAACTCAGCCAGAGTCCCACAGCTAGGAAGTATTAAAACCAAGATTTGAATTTGAATCTGAATCCAAATTCAGGTCTTTCTGCCCTCAAGATTCAGTGCTTTTGCTGCCCAGGTCACATTTCCTCTACAGATTCTTTGTGACAGCAGGCAAAATAAAGAATGAATGTTTGAGATGACATGCAGGTGAGAGGAAGATGGCAAACATTTTAATGCTAATGGAAGGAATCTGTAGAAAGAAACAATTTGAAGACTTTGGAGAAAAGGGAGGTAATTCGTGCAAGAGGAGACTGAGGAGAGATCCAAAGCAGAGCTGAAAGGGAACGCCTTCCATCAAGATGCGGGTGGGAAAAGTCAAGCCAGGAGTTTGTTGTAAACATTTTTGTTAGGTGGGAGAGGGGAAGAAAGTAGGGGTGGATGAGAATTCTTTCTGCAGACAGTAAGGGAGGTAGTGATCAGGTGTAGACTTGAAGAAAATAGCTGTTGGAGAAAATAGAAAAAAGTGATGGTGGAGGTGGAAGGTTTTCAGGGCAGCGTCGGGGGCCCTGCCAAGATAAGAGACCATGATTTTAAAGTGGCCCCATCCCACTATGCTGTGATTTTTCTCCTTCCAATAGGGCACAGTAACCAGGGTCAGGGGCACAAGCAGGCAATGTCAGATTGATCCAGGATTTAAGGTGTTGCTCACTGGATACAGCAGAAGAAGAGAGACAGGTTCTTGAGAGTATGGCTAGAGGGTGTTTGAGTGATGGACACTATCTCAAAGCCAGCAGGGAAGGAAGAGAGGATGGGAGAGGGCGAAAAACAGAAGGGAAATGGAGGGGTTACAGTACTAGAGTCTGGAGAAAGTTCCACACTAGGACTTAGTAGGAAGTGGGGCATTGTTCTGAGAATTCCATTTCCAGAGATGACCTGTCTCTGATGAATAAGGCAAAATTACATTAAAAAGGAACTGCAAGGGTATAAAACTAATAGTGACGTTATCTCTTCACGGAGGGGACTAGGATGCCAGAGATACTTTTTTTTTAATTATAAACACTGTCCTGTTTGAATTTTTTTCAATTAGTATGTATACTACTTTTTTATTATGTTTTTTAATTTCAATTTTTTGTTTTTGCTTTTGAGACAAGAGTCTCATTCTATTGCCCTCAGTAAAGTGCTATGGCATCATAGCTCACAGCAACCTCAAACTCACGGGCTCAAGAGATCCTCTTACCTCAGCCTTCCAAGTAGTTGGGACTATAGGCACCTGCCACAATGCCTGGCTAGTTTTTAGAGACAGAGTCTCGCTCTTTCTCAGGCTGGTCTTGAACTCCCTAGCTCAGGTGATCCACCCCCCTTGGCCTCCCAAAGAGCTAAGATTACAGGCATGAGTCACCACACCCAGCCTGTACTACTTTTTTAATTAAAAAAAAAAAAAAAATACAAACTTCTGAATAAACCCAGGTTTATTCAGAGTAGGTTTATATGAAAGGGGGGATATGAGTAGGAGGCTGTGGTCATGGAATGGGACCCTGGAATATATTATCTGTCTGGAGGATCATGAGGTGTTAGCTCTGAAGAGGAGTAGCTGGAATCTGGTCCCGCCCTGCAATTGTTTACAGGGAAGGAAATGGAAGCCCCAAGACTCACTCAGTTTGGCAGCAGCAGAACCTGACCAAACCCACCTTTCCTGATTTCCTAGCCCACTGCTCTGTTCCCCATGCTTCCTCCTTAGCACTTGAGGCTTCAGAACTTCCTGTTGTCCCAGCCAAGTTGGTGGTGCCTGTGCCAGTGACACTGCTGGCTGACCGGGCTGTTTGCCATACCGTGCTTCCCACTCTCAGCACTTCCAGTTAGTGCATGGGTGTGTGTAGAGGCAGCTGCACTGTCCCTGCCTGTTTTCTGCTCTCTTCTGAGCTCAGTGGAGGAGCAACTTGGAGGTAGAAAAGCACAATGATGATGCTTTACTTACATCCTTTCAAATGACCTAGTATCCATCGTGTTTTGCCAGCTCTCATGTTCCTGCTGACCCCAGACCTTCCCTCCTAATTCATTTAAGCAGCAGCCATGGTTCTCTGTCTGTTTTGAACCAAACACAGATAAGTCACTGGGAACACTTAGGACAGGTATTCTAACTGTGAGATTGGTGGCAGAGAGGGAGGGATTGTAATTCTGAAAAAAGACTCCTTATATTAAGGGCATTTTTGGGGGGGGGAAACATGCTTTCATTTTTAGCAGATCTTCAGAGGAGTCTGTGACCCTCCCTCTAAACCAGCAATTCTCAACCTGTGGGTTGTGACCCCTTTGTAACAATGAAAATATATTGCAGCATTAGGAAGTTTGAGAACCACTGCAAACAATTACAGACTTAGGGAATGGAGTACAGGTGCATTTTTGGAAAATACAATAACAACGAAAGAATTAGGTATTTTCCTGTCTTCCAAGCAATGGTTCAGATAAACCAGGTATTTGTGTAGCCTTCATGTTCTGTCATCAGGGGAGGGAGCCATGGTGGTTGCATAGTTGTAATTTCGCCTTATTTGGCAGGCTGAGGCCCAGAGGATTAACACTAAAGCCCAGGACTTTTGCCCTCTTTTGGATGGCTGCCTGGATAGACATTCAGAGGAGCTCTCCACACATGATAATGGGGCCCCATGCCATGTAGGGTGGGAGTGGGGACAAGGAGACAACGTGGTGTATGGTTTTTCTTCCCATCCCTAGGATAAGGCCTCCTCAGTCTTCCTGTAGAGGCCCTCTGTGTAGATGGATTTGCAGAGATAGCCTGTCTGCTTGGAGATCTTGGAATGAACCTATAGATTCTGATTTGAGAGTGGTTTCAGCCATAAAAGCCTGCTCGTCCTTTTGCTTGATGGGAGGGGTGCTTTTAGGGTTTAAGAATAGGGTTGTGAGTTGACCTGGTTCAGAGTTGCCTCCAATTCCCTTCTCCCTGCAGAGTTTAGACAGGTATTGGTGTGGGGATACAGGGCATTTACTGGGAGAGGAAAGAGTGTGTTTGGTCATGATGGTATGAAAGGGCCAAGTCTTATTAGGTTGCTTCTTGGCACACCTGCGAGCTGGGGGGCAGTGTGTGGTAGTGCTCAGGAGGTTTGAACAGGCTTCCCTGAGATGGTCTGAGGCTTTTGGCTTCCTTCTGCCTGGACATGGGTTGCATTTGGGATTCCAGCTTGGTTCTGTACACTCTCTCCCTGCCTTCTGCTGGGCTGTGCTACTCCTGACTTTGTCATCCCATGGGAAGTCATGGATGCTGGGTGCCAGTGGGATGCTTTTGGCTCCAGAGGAGAATAGAGAGGGGCTCACTATGTTTAGGTTTGGAGGAAGAAAAGCAGAACCACCCTGAAAATCCCAAGGAAGAACCAATAGCGGGGTAGGAAGGCAGAGGGCGTTAGTATATTGGCTTTGGCACTTTCCCTGCATGAACTGGGGTCTGTAGAGCTATATTAGATAGTATGTTGACTCGTTCTGTCATTCTAGGTGGTTTCCCCTGCTTGACAGAAATCTACCTTGGGAAGAGGAAGGAAGGACGCAGGATGGGCTGGTGACCATGTGCTTTCTCTGAGGTGTCAGCTGTGTTACCTCAGGCCTTCTCTGTGTGGGAGAGCTTCCTATCACCTGCTCACATTAGCTCCTGGGCTTTTACAAAGTTGGAAACCCTTCATCTAGAGCCCTCAAGAGTGATACTGTATACCTACAGTGCCCATCTGTGATGAGCTAAGAAGCATATGCACCAGAATGTAAAACTGTTTGTTCATTGAGAAAATCCTATTATAAAAAAAAATTACTCCATCATAATTGATTTACATTCTGTTGTCATATAAGCTTCCTAGCTAGGCTCAGGGCAGTAAAAGTAGAACCCCCCTGCCCCCCCCCCCAGGAAATCATAGGAAATAACCAAGAGGAAGGTAGGAAAAGAGAGGGTGTTAGTACTTTGTCTTTGGCATTTTTTCTGCATAGACTGGTGTCTGTAGAGCTGTATGAGATAGTATGTTGGCTCATTCTCGGTGACCAATCTGCCACTCGTACAGAAGTAGTCAAGGGCTTGGGACTGTGTGCTTGCTGTAGTCCATGGGAAGCCAGAAATGCAGAGCCTGGTTAAGAAGAGCTGTAATCCAGATCATTCTTAGATGGGTCACATGGATACTGGGGAGAAAGGGAGCACAACTGGAATGAAAAAGAGATGACTGGCAATGCCTATGCCAAGGGTAAATGCCATGCCCTCCCTTTCCTTTCACCACAGGTGTGTGAGCTGAGGGACTAGAGCTAGGGACCCTTCTGCAGGGCCTTGGTTTTGCCTATTCTGATGGCAGGTTACCCACACTGAGTTTACCCTGTCTTTGCAGGAAAACGACATGCATTGGCAAAGAAAATATTGGTTGTCTCTGTGGTCACAGCAGGATGTAACCACTTTCCTACTCTGGAGTCAGCAGAGAATTGTAAGTACTTCCCTGTCTCTGTGCTAGAAGAAAGGGCCCTTATCTGAAGCTGTGACTTTGGATGGCCTGGTGGGTCCCCATAACCCTGGGGACCAAGTACTGAGAGCCACAGAGGGTAAGTCTTTCCTATGGAGAAGCTTAACCAGTGTCAGAAGGTTGGCTTCTGAGTGTCACACTGGCTATTTACTGAGTCCCACAGGATACCAGCTTTCTGGACTGAATACATTTCTGTCTTAGTAAAGTGTACCCTTTGCTGACTTTCTCTAAGAAACCCTATATTGGAGAGAGAAGGTGTTTTCCATCATTTATAATGAGATGATGCTGAGTCATTAATCTTGTGATTGGCTCCTGTCTCCCCTGAGCAGCAGCATTTGGGGACTTCTCCATCTCCAAAGTGAAAATTACAGTCTTGGCTTCTTCCTGACATTCTTGGATGAAGTAGCTTTAAGAAAAAAGGAAAGGAGGGTGATTACAAAGGCTTTGGGAGCATCGTGTCCTGGACTCCCCTGAAAGCATCCCTAGTCCCTTTGCCAATAGGAGACTTCATACTCTCAGCTAAAAGCTGGTAGAATTTCACGTTTCTGCTGGGAAAACTGGCCCATGGGGTAGGTGGTGCTTTGCAGAGGACTGTGCTCCAGCCTGACACTAATCAGGTATCAATCTCCAGGGTCTGCAGAGCCACTGTAGTGACCACCCTCCCCACTCTGACCCCAGGCCTGGTCACCCTACAGCTGTCCTACTCTGGGATGTCTCCTCATTGAAAGATAAACAATTGATACATGGTCTTGCTGGGTGTTTCTTACATAGAAGGATTTACACAGAACATCTGGCTTATAATCTTAGCATAAAAAACCTTAATTAAATGGAATTATTTCTGTCATTTCAGATACCCTGACCATAAATGATGACGAATGTTTACTCCTCTCTCAGACTGCCTGGGGGGCTCTCCGAGGTAACAAGGTGGGGCTGATGCAAACAGAGAGAGAAAGACGATGTGGGAGTGTTGGTGGGGTGCAAGGACAGGACTTGGAGTCTAGTGAGTATCCTCACTTTAGGAAGTTTTCTTCATGGAGTCCAGTGGAGTGTTTTCCCCATCTCCTTTTTTTTTTTTTTTTTGAGATAGTCTCACTTTGTTGCCCTCAGTAGAGTGCTGTGGCATTACAGCTCACAGCAACCTTAAACTCCTGAGCTCAAGCAATTCTCTTGCCTCAGCCTCCTAAGTAGCTGGGACTACAGGCACCCACCACAATGCCGGCTATTTTTAGAGATGAGGTCTCGCTCTGGCTCAAGTTGATCTTGAACCCATGAGCTCAGGCAGTCCACCCGCCTCAATCTCCCAAAGTGCTAGGATTACAGGCATGAGCCATCATACCTGGCCCCCCTCTCCTTATAGTTATCCCTAGAAGTTAACAGATTTCACCCTATGGGGTGGCAGCAGCTGCCCTGGGCAGGTGCTCTCTGGGGAGAGGAGGAGAAAACTATCATCAACACTGCCTGTTCAACTCTCACTAAAGACACATAATTGGAAAGCTTCTTTTAAAAGGAAAGCTATAACAAAGGAAATAGATAAATGCAAAAAAAAAAAAAAAAAGTTAAAAAGATAAATAGTAATAAAATATGTAGAGTTATATTATTTCTCAAGAAAATGAGTTTATTAGCTAACAGGTGAACTGATGATAGGCCCCTGCCCTTCTTCTTCTGAAAGGGTATTTGTTCCCTGGATACAGACTTGGCCAAGCATCTCCACTGGACTTTTGGTTAAACCTCTGCTGGAAAATGACTCAGGCAGTTCTCACAGAATCCCACACCTTGCTTTGGTTTGTTAGACCTTGCCCCTCTATGCGTTGGAGCAACAGCATGCTGACTCCCCTTTCTGCCCTCTTGTACCTTATGTGCAGGGGCTCATGACTAGTGAGATTGGGGGTGGGGGGAATCTGGGACTCCAGAATGCGGGGAGTCACAGTCAGAGTAGGGAGAGGCCAAAACAGTACACTAGCAGTCTGCTTCAGATTAGATACTGAGTGGCCACTGAGGTCTCATGGATTCTTTCATTTTGAAATTTGGGGACTTAGGGAATCCTTCATGGGGCTTCTGCAGGGTTTCTGGAGGTAGGCCTTTAGCTGTTGATAACATGTAATGCTCTGGACCCATCATGGCTGTGCTTGGGTTGGGCTGTGCTGGACTCCAGGGGAGTGTCAGTCCTTCTGGGGTGGTTGCTGCCCACCACACCTCAGCTCCCTACAGCTCTTTCAAACTCTGAAGAGGAGGAGTGGATAATTCTTTGTCTTCTAGGCCTTCCTATGGACCAAGGCTTCTTGGACTCTCAGGCTTATGATCACTTTATCACAGTTCAATCTGGGAGAAGAGAGGGGGCAACACAGTGGGGACACCTTTTCTCAGCTCTCTTAGCTCTCAATAGGTTTATCCCTGGAAAGCTTTAGCCCTTGCAGGCTGGCTTGTCCCTGCATCTGTTCCCATGCACACGCATCTTGGCCTCTCTTTTTAACATTCTTAGGAGTTCAAGGCTTAGGAAA
This sequence comes from Loris lydekkerianus, assembly GCA_963574355.1. NCBI lineage: Eukaryota > Metazoa > Chordata > Mammalia > Primates > Lorisidae > Loris > Loris lydekkerianus. The sequence goes on from CAUYPK010080226.1 coordinate 37,922, forward strand.
TATGGGTAAGAAGTATACGGATTTTGAAGGACACCAAAGCCTCTTTGAAGGACACCAAAGCCAAAATAAAAATAAAGCATAGAAATGGATATGAGCTTCCTGGTATCTCTTTTTCATAATTGTTCAGAATCATCACACCTATACAACAGCCATTGTCGCCATCTACCCAAACATTATACTCTGCCACATCGGGAACCTCATGAATGGGCACGTTTCTCTTTCTACTTTCTGAGTCTTTACTCTGCCTCTCTCCTTCTCCATAGGTCTGGAGACTTTTAGCCAGCTTGTTTGGAAATCTGCTGAGGGCACGGTGAGCGTGGGCCCTCAAAAAGGGCTCCTTTCTAATATCTGGGGTTTTCTTATTCATTGATTGATTCATTTTTATTTCTAAGTACTAAGGGGGTACAAATGTTTCTGTTACATGGATATCTTGTATAGTGTTTAAGTCCTGGCTTTTAATATGGCCATTACCAGAATAGTGTTCATTGTACTTGTTAGGTAAGTTTTTACCCCTTACTCCTTCCCATCCTCACCCCTTCTTGGTTTCCTGTGGCGTGTATATCTCTTCATGCCCATATGTGCCCATCATTTAGCTCCCAATTATCTAATCTCTGGGTTTTTGTCCTAGTGTGGAAGACCCTGGAAAAATCTTGTTTTGCCTTAGATCCCTGGTAGCTTGAGATAGCCCCAGCAGGAGTGTAGGAGGTGATGTGGATGGAAAACTTGTTTGGTAGATTTGGACTCTTAGGAATTACTGTAATCTGGTTCCCCTAAATCATTATTTAGTAATGACCTTGAGGCCACACTGCTTTGAAAAAAAACAAACATGTTAACAGTCAGGAAAATCCAGAATTTGTAGGCTTGCATATTATGCAGTTGTATTTGGCTGACATGGTAGAGTTGCTCTCTGGGAAGGTGGTTGTTTATGTGAGGTAATTACCCGGAGAACAGTCACAGTTGCACTTTCAGGAACCTTGGAAGAGTTTCCCTCATCCCCCCATCCCCTCATAGTAAGCTCCCTTTGCGTCCTGACATCTTCCTTTTTGTCCACACAGTTCTATATCAACAAGACTGAGATTGAGGACTTCCCCCGCTTCCCTCACCGGGGCTTGCTGTTGGATACATCTCGCCATTACCTGCCCCTTTCTATCATCCTGGACACTCTGGTACCCAGGCCTTCAGGCCTTCTTTGCACTTAGGGTTCTGGGGTGATGGGGGCAAGGGACAGGCCAACTTCCGCATTCTTAAAGACTTAGAGAGGGAATGTATATAGCTGAGCTCCTGGGGAAACATAGAAGATGGATTGCTTCAAGATTCAAAAATAGCAAGAGCGACTTAAATCTACCCCACTGGCTACTATGGGCCAGTGTTTAGGCTAGTTCTAGGCAGGACAAGGTAATGGGAGAGAGATGGTCAAAGCCTTAGCTAGAGAAGTTCCTACTCTCCTGAGTTCGATGTGTAGTCTTCTCTGTCATTTGATGCTCCAAATCACAGCCTCTCCAGTTTCAGCCTCAAACCCCCAAATGTGCTTTTTCCTTTTCTTCTCTGGTGAAACCAAAGGAGTCAACACATTCTCAGCCTTAGCTTCCGAGATGTTAACTTATGGGGCTACTGAGTTTTCAGCCAGCCTCACAGTTCATATAACCTGACCTCTTTGTCTGCTTGTCCTGGCAGTGGAGGCCCATTCCTTGTCTATGGCAAATCTATCCTGCTTTGTTACTCTGTAAACTATCTTCCTCTTCCTCGTTTCATGCTTGTCTTTAAAAAACAAACAAAACAATTTATAGAACCCACCACAAATGTCAGGAGGAAGTGTTGATCTTGAGGCTATTTAAGGGGTATGGGAGTCTCCACCGTACCATGGTAGCTGCAGCTCTCCTCTCAACCTGGCCAGAATTCATCTCAAAAAGAGGAAAGACCACTCTGTCAGCCATCTTTGCATATGTCCTGGAAAAAGAAGAAGTGTGCTTGGTCTTCCCTCCATGCCAGGCACTCCATGGTGGGAAGGTTTGATAGAGAGACCCTATGAACACTTCCCTGAAAGCTGGGCAGGAGCAGCCTGCCCAGATTTTTGGGTTTGAGGCTGAAAGTGGAGAGGCTGTGATGGGTTCACTGTGTGTACTCTGACCCACAGGATGTCATGGCATATAACAAATTGAATGTGTTTCACTGGCATCTGGTTGATGACCCTTCCTTCCCCTACGAGAGCTTCACTTTTCCAGAGCTCACCAGAAAGGTATGTCCCAGTTTTTCTCAAACGAACTTTATAGGTTGATGTTTGAGCCTGGCTTTGCTGGCAGGAACGATGGCTCTTATTCTAAACAGCCAGTATGTCCTTTGCCATACTGACATAGGCAAAGGACACTAGATTTGGGATCAGGAGACTTGAGTTTAAGTCCAAACTTTGCCATTGATTTGCTTTGTGGCCTGGGCTAATTTTCTTTTTATTTATTTATATTCTGTTAAATGGGCATAATAACTATCTCGTTTATCTCCCTGGCATTATGATACTCAGGTAAAACAGATTCTATAACTTGTGGAAAATTATGATAAAGTTTCTTAGAAGTAGTCCCTCATAGCAAAGGGCTGTGGGCAGGTTTTCTGATACCTGGGGAGTCCTTTGGGTATACTGAGTATCTTTTACTGTGCTGGCCTTCAGGAAATAGGAACCTAAAGTGTGTCTTGTACCTTTCAGGGCTCCTACAACCCTGTCACCCACATCTACACAGCGCAGGATGTGAAGGAGGTAATTGAATACGCGCGGCTTCGGGGTATCCGTGTGCTGGCAGAGTTTGACACTCCTGGCCATACTTTGTCTTGGGGACCAGGTAAGAATAATGTCTGAGGTTAGAGAGAGTCTGCTAGTTTTCCTCAAAGTGGGGCTTCGGGGCATTGGCTCTCAGATGTGGCATGTCCCAACTTTGGTCCCCGGAAGAATGTTTTCCATCAACTTCTTCCTCTTAGGAATTTAGATAGGAAGAACTTAACTTCAGGCAAAGAACACCACTTTTTACTATTAAAATGTGGGCAGATTCTCAGATGCCCTTGCAGGTGGTTATGCCTTAGAGTAGATGCTGAGGAATCTCTCTCCCAGGGTGGCCTCTGGAGGTCAGAGTTGGACAGTCTCTACTACTGCTCACTCATCTCTTCTTTATATTCCACCCCCACCATTAACCCCCAACCCTCTAGATTGAGCCCCAAAGCTGTTTAAGGAGCGTTAAAAGAGGCTACTGGCCTGGTAAAAATTTGAAGGTATCTTTGGCTTCATCTTCAGCAGGGAAAGATTCTGGCTCCAAGGAGATGCCACTTAGGAAATGTAGAAATATTCTGGGTGATAGTTGCCCCAACATACAGGAGGAGACAGAAGAAAAATTTTGCCATTTTGTCTGGACCAGGCTTTCCCTCTGCTTCTCTGCCTGAGATGGCATGAGAGTAGCCTGTGGGAGCCAAGAACTCGCGTGTCAAGGAAGGAGTGTGCGCTGACAGTTGACTGGCTGGAACCCAGCCTCTGCCTGTCTATGATTATGGATATACGTGTTTGTATTTCTTTATGACTAAATGGTGGTAACTGCCAGTGTCTGAAGGCCTGAGTATGTGTGACATTCATGAGCGTGATTGTCTGACTTTGTGTGATGTACGTCTTTATCCATAGAAGTGTGCATGAGTGTCTAAGTAATTGTGACACTTTTTGCATGGGCTTCTCTATTGATTTAGGTATCCCTGGATTACTGACTCCTTGTTACTCTGGGTCTCAGCCCTCTGGCACCTTTGGACCAGTGAATCCCAGTCTCAACAATACTTATGAGTTCATGAGCACATTTTTCTTGGAGGTCAGCTCTGTCTTCCCGGATTTTTATCTTCACCTGGGAGGAGATGAGGTTGATTTCACCTGCTGGTATGAGTCCTTTGATCCTCCTGTCTGATTCTCTGATTCCTCACCTGATGAATTGCTTACTTAGAAGAGAGGTTAGCACCCAAGGGTTGCCTAATTCAGCTGCTTCTCAGGGGCTGACCTCTGAGACAGCAGTCTGTCCCCACTGACATTGGTCATGTCTTAGGCCTTCTCCTTTTCTCCTCTCTCATATCCTTGAGATATTTATTTTAAAAACCAGCTCTTGGAGCCAGGTGCGGTGGTTTATGCCTGTAATCTTAGCACTCTGGGAGGCTGAGGTGGGAGGATCGCTTGAGCTCAGGAGTTCAAGACACCAGCTTGAGCAAGAGCAAGACCCCCATCTCTACTAAAAATAGAAAAACTAGCTGGGTGTTATGGCAGACGCCTTGTATTCCCAGCTACTGGGGAGGCTGAGTCAAAGAATCACTTAAGCCCAAAAGTTGGAGGTTGCTATGAGCTGTGACGCCACGGCAGTCTACCTAAGGGGACAGAGTAAGACTCAAACCCCCCCCCAAAACACCAGCTCTTGTAAAAGTTCAGGATAGAGAAAAATAATCCTTTTATGAAGGGATTAAAGTAGTCTGGTTGAAGAGTCGAGAGACAGAATTCATGATTAAATACATCAGTATCTAATTAGCATTTAATTGTAAAATCCAAACTCTCAGACCTAGTGAGCTTTAAAGAGTTTGAGAGGCTTCTCCGAGAATTGGGTACTAAAACTATTTCTGGGGAACTAGTTTGGCTTTTTGGAGACATGAGCAGAAAGAGAACCAGGGAACAAAATGTAGATGTTGTGAGGCAAGGGATCCACAGCAGGTGACAGCCAGCAAGACTTGTCATCCACCAGGATTAGCAGCTGGGAAACACAGAATCCAGTGTACAGAGCTCAACACTGACAACTTGGACCCAGGTATTCCAGTCCAGAGAGAGGATTAGATATACTGTATATACTCGAGTATAAGCCGAGTTTTTTCGGCACAAAATTTGTGCTGAGTTTGGGTTTTTCGGCACAAATTTTGTGCCAGAAAAACTCGGCTTATACTCGAGTATATATCGTAATCTCTTTGGGAGTTTGAACTTAAAACTCATCCTTTCTCAGCCTGTCAGCAGTGCCCGTCACATAGCTTTGCTTAGCCACACCTTCCATATTCAGGGCTTGTGAGATTCTTGGGTATTTGGTTTTTTAGGTGAAAAGAGGAAGTTGTAGGAGGCCAGGTAACTAATCCCTAGGCTTTAAGTTTTCAGGATGTTGAAAAATTAATCTTCATTTTCTCATGGGATTCAGGAAGTCCAACCCAGATATCCAGGACTTTATGAAGAAGAAAGGCTTTGGTGAAGACTTCAAGCAGCTGGAGTCCTACTACATCCAGACGTGAGGAAGGAAGGAGAGTGGGTGGGGTCCTCGGTTTCCACGTCAGGATCTCTGAAGGGTCCCTTTGGCCTATCCTTTCTGCATTGGAGTGGTCAGTCCCATGCTGGGGAAGACACTGCTCAATTGGAAACAGTGGCCAGTGTTTCCTGGTCAGGCTCAGCCCCTAGGGCACTGGCACAAACAGCCTAGAGCCAGCGAGAGCTGAGCAGGCCTTTTACTTAACACTCCTCTCCTCCGCAGGCTGCTGGACATCGTCTCTTCTTATGACAAGGGCTATGTGGTGTGGCAGGAGGTGTTTGATAATAAAGTAAAGGTGAGTCAGGGCAGAGAAGAGAAGGCACCAGCAGTGCCTCCCCCTGGTCTCCCAGCCATTCCTTGCCTCTGCAGGGACCTGTCCTCTGGGCTTGGACTAGATTTTAGTGGTCAGAGCACTCTTCTGTTCTCTCTAGAAAGGCTGCAGAGGTATGAGCCCCAGGTTTATGTGGCAGAAGCTTTGTCTATTCTCCCTTGCTACCAACTGATCAAGAGTTATTTCTGCTGCTGGGTCACTTGGGTTTCGAGAGACTGGCATGATAAGCTAGATTTTCCTTCCTGAGTCACACTAGGGTCTTCCCACTAAGTGTGGGAACGGGGTCACCTTCTTCATTTTTCACCAATAATATCCTAGCCTCTTTCATAGGTAGGGGCTCTGCAGGAACTTTGTGCCATGCCCAGCAACATCTGAACACTCCTGGGTATGGTAGCACCTGGGCCCCATTGCTTGCCTCCGTCAGCTCACAGCCAGAATCACAGGCTCCGTGTGGACAGGGAGGCTGCACAGGCCCTGGGGAAGGAGAGCAGCTGTGAACTTCTTGGCCTGTGTACTAAGGTGTTAGTGCAATAGTTAGGAGTCACAGAAACATACTTTTCTGTTGGGGGATGGAAAGAGGACACACCCCTTGGCCCAAGTTGCCTGCATTGAATGAGGCCCAGGAATCTCTTCAGCTCTGTGCTATTATTGCCATTTGACCTTTTGTGACAGGTTCGGCCAGACACGATCATACAGGTATGGCGAGAAGAGGTACCAGTGAGCTACATGAAGGAGCTGGAACTGATCACCAAGGCCGGCTTCCGGGCCCTACTCTCTGCCCCCTGGTACCTGAACCGTATATCTTATGGCCCTGATTGGAAGGATTTCTACCTAGTGGAACCCCTAGAATTTGAAGGTGAAAGCAGGGAGCTCCCGTTGCTGACCAAAGGAGGCTGGGCTAGGGGACAGTGGGAGGCAGGAAGGTCCAGGCAAGACATTTCTGGGTAGGAAATTTCTCCTTATCTGAGGAGAGGACTGCATTGGGAACGTGGCTGAAGGGGATCCCTAGAGTTCCTCCACCACCACCAGCCTGTTGTTGCTGCCTTCAGGTACCCGTAAGCAGAAAGCTCTGGTGATTGGTGGAGAGGCCTGCATGTGGGGAGAGTACGTGGACAGCACAAACCTGGTCCCCAGGCTCTGGTAAGGGTTTTCTGGGGATCTAGAGGGTTGGGCTTGAGGGCAGGGGTTCTCCCATCTAGCCACCTCCAGACAAGTGCCCTCCTCTCGGATCTGAGAGAGAAGAGGCACTCCTTAAGCCTTCTGTTTGTATGTGATCTTCACTTCCTCATGGCTTCCATGTTTCTTTCCAGTAACCCATGGGGTGTGCAGAATAGGTAAAGGTAGATAATAAGATCTGGAGAGCCCAGGTGCCAGGCTGAGCATATAACACTGAGCGTCCACGATTCCTACAATAACACTTCCCTCAGCAGTTTTACCAAGCATGGTTGAGTGTGCAGAGTTTACATTTTAAGGACATGTGCTTCTGCTGTCACTGCAATTAATGGCACCTTTAAAGGCTTATTGTTTTATTTTTTAATTTTTTATTTTGAGACAGAGTCTCACTGTGTCACCCTCAGTAGAGTGCCGTAGTGTCATAGCTCACAGCAACCTCCAACTCTTGGGCTTAAGCGATTCTCTTCAGGCGCCTGCCACAACACCCAGCTATTTTTTGGTTGGAGTTGACATTGTTTGGCAGGCCTGGGCCGGACTCGAACGTGCCAGCCTCAGTCTATGTGACTGGCGCCCTACCCACTGAGCTACAGGCGCCAAGCCCTAAATCTTATTCTTATTCCCCGTATCTTTGGGAGAGGAAGAGCATGAGGTCACTATCCACATTTTAATGAAGATGGAGCCAAGCCCTAGAATTCTCTGGGAGTCATTCAGCCAGGCTGTAGCTCTAAACAAGGCAGTCCATCACATGGCTTGGCTCTGAGCTGGTCCAGGGGACCTAGATAAGAGGTGCTGGTCTTTGAAGGAAGACACTTTCCACCCTGCACATACCCCGTTCCCTGCAGGCCCAGAGCAGGGGCTGTTGCTGAGAGGCTATGGAGCAACAAGTTAATCTCGGACGTGAAATTTGCCTATAGACGTTTGTCCCGCTTCCGTTGTGAGTTGCTGAGGTGAGTAGGCCGTGGGGCCTTCCTAAGGTATGGGTAGAGCAGATCCAGGCCTTGGGACCCCTTCTTGAAAGAGATAGAATGATAACAATAGCTAGCACAGAGTCTTATGGGTAGCCCTCCGTATCCCAGGGTTGTGCATCTGTGATTCAACTAACCACAATAGAAAACATTTGGAAAATAAATAAACAATACCAATGCAATAATAAAAAAAAACTATCTACCTAGCATTTATATTGCAATAGGTTTTATAAATAATCTAGAAATGATTTAAAGTATATGGGAGGTTACGCATAGGTTATATATAAATACTACACCATTTTATATAAGAGACTTGAGTATCCACAGATTTGATATCTGTGGGGGTCCTAGAACCAGTCCCCTGCTGATACCAAGGCATGACGGGACTTTGTGGCACACACTGTGCGAAACCCTTTACGGGCGTTGTCTGAGTGAATCTTCACAGCCCGATGAGGTAGATGCACTTTTTATCCCTATTTCAGAGATAGATGGCTGAGGGACAGAGAAGTCTGTCCCTTGCCCAAAGTCACTAAGAAGTAGGATTTGAACCAAGCTGACTTTCTGTGCTCTCATGGTATCTTCACCTCTGTTAGGGACGGGCCTGTATAAGGTGGTGGTTTCCCAGATTCCTTCTGGGTTTTGAGATCCTGGAGGACACAGCTTAGTACAGACCAGATCCTGGACCACGTATTTCGGGGTCTAAACCTCCACTCTCTACAGTTCACTTTAAGCTGACTGAACTGTTAAGGGTGGTGACTTTAAGCTGGTTCTCTAAGCATGTTCCTCATTTGGGTAATAAAGGAAGCATGCCCAAAGGTTCTTTTTTTTTTTTTTTTTTTTTGGTGACTGAGACTCAAGCTGTTGCCCTGGGTAGAGTGCCTGTGGCATCACAGCTCACAGCAACCTCAAACTCTTGGGCTCAAGCGATTCTCTTGCCTCAGCCTCCCAAGTAACTGGGACTACAGGTGCCCGCTACAACACCTGGCAATTTTTTTGTTGCAGTTATCATTGTCGTTTAGCAGGCCTGGGCCGGGCTTGAACCTGCCAGCTTCGGTGTATGTGGCTGGCGCCCTACTCACTGAGCTACAGGCACCAAGCCAGCCAAAAGGTTCTTAAGGTGATTGGTCAGAGCTTGTAACTTGCAAATCTGAGACCTGAGGACAAGATTTGATGCCCAAGTGCATGGGCTGGACAGCTCTCCTGTCCCCCTCTGCAACCACATTTACAACATTTTAGAGCAGTGGTTCTCAACCTTCCTAATGCCGCAACCGTTTAATATGGTTCCTGTGGGTCGTGACCCACAGCTTGAGAACCGCTGTTTTAGAGCCAGGAGCAGAGGGCTAAGTAGGTCAAGAGCATTGGGCAGCCCACAGGCATTCTACCTGTTTTCTAAATGGACTGAATTATTTGGTGCTGGGGTACAGCGACAGGCAGGATGGGGGGAGTGGGTATTCCACAAAGTTCCTGGGTCTTTCTGTATCAGAATCACCTGGGGTACCTGTTCAAATAGAAGTCTTGCCAACTCTTCACCCCATACCAAGTGAGAATCTCCAGTAGTGAGAGCCCCATGTCCTTTTGGTGTACAGTGACAGTTTGAGCATCATTGAAATGGGGAAGGGGGACTATTGACTAAAGTGGAGATGTTGCTAGGGCCTAATACTGGCTCCTTCTGGGGGGGCTCATCTTGCCATTTCTCCCTGTCTTCTTGCAGGCGAGGTGTCCAGGCCCAGCCCCTCAACGTAGGCTACTGTGAGCAAGAATTTGAACAGGACTGAGCCAGCAGCCCCTGGCACCGAGGAAGGTGCTGGCCCTAAGAGAGGTAGTCGGGCCAGGCTTCCACTGCATCCTGGCCGGGACGGAGCCCCTTGCCCACGTGCCCTTGTGCCTGGAGAGAAGGGGGCTGGTGCTGGCACGGGTGTCCAATAAAGAGTGGATGTGGCATGTTTTATAATATGTGTAAAAAAAAATAAAGTGAATGGTCCTAGGGTAAGGGAGCAGCCACGACTGGTCTTCTGCTATTGGGAGTGATTGAGCTCAGCAGGGCCCGCCAGGTTGGGTTTAGTATTTACCCCTGGAGAGGTCTGTCTAGTTGAGAGCTGGGAATGAAAGATGTAGCCTTTGTAGCCTTTGTGCTGCTCTGCTTAGCATCTGAGTTATGTCACTCCTGTCCCACCCCTAAACAAATGCAGACACATGCTTGCATTCTCAGCCTGGTCACTGTGCTTGTGTGTTACCACCTCGGCTTTTTATGTGGAAGAAGACATTGTAGGACTTCTGAGCAATGTTAGGGCTCTGGACCTACCTGGTCACAGGATAACCCCTCTCCCATGCATAGCTCCCTCCCCTAGATATATTCTCCTTTGGATTTCTTGCTATTTCAGTTTCACATGACTGGTATTTATATATGATTGAATACAGTGTGTTCTAGGCACTGTGGTAAGGTATCAAATTTGAAGGACTCAGAGGCCCTAACCAGCTCTGAAATAATAATAAGCTTCCACCCCCTCCTTTCACCTACTTTCAGCCAATGGCACAGCTGAGGCCAGGAGCACAAAGCCCCTGGGGAACAGGGAGGTAGACAAGTGGCTCTGAAGAAGGGTCTTTGCACTTGTGATGGGTTCTCTCTAGGAGGAAATGTCTCATTGTGGGCCCAGCCTGCCCCCTGGTGGCTTCATGTGCAGAAGCAACAATGTGGCCCAGGGGTTGGGGTTGAAGTGGGCAGCAGCCAATTTAGACAAGGATTTCTTTGCCCGTTAAGTTCTTTTGCTTGGTCCTAGACTGGGAGGACAATAGAGAGGTCCCTGGTGTTTCTTTCAGAAAGCTTTCACTATGGTGGATTCAGAAACTTGGGGAAGGCAGAGCTGAGAGGGGTCTGAGTAAAACTTGGTCCTTACACACCATCTATTAGTCCCTTGACCATGTTCCTTTGGGGACCTGGTTCTAGGTAGACCCGCCCTGCCTTCTTGTGCTGTTTCTATATGAACAGGGTGGACGTGTTCTACCGGCAGAATTCTCTTGGAATGTTCACATGCAACCCAGGGCTCCAGCTAAAGACAGGGGCCATGACAGGCCCCTTCCGCAGTCATGGAAGGGGCCCCCTCACTTCTGTTAACCAGTAGCCTGTGAGGGGTCCCAGGCAAGGCCCCTGCAGAAACACTGCTACACTTCACAAGCACCTGCTTTCCTCTTGAGCATAACTATTGTGCTGCTATTGTTTGGGGTCACGTTAAATAAAAAGAGCAGACACTACATTGTAGGTCTCAAGTCAATGAAGGAAGAGGTCATGAAAATGCGTGCATTAAAGCATAAAGGTTCTACAATTTCTTATTTCCATTGTAAACATTTTCTTTGATGTTATTATCTTTGCTATTAAAAAGATTAACATGGCCTGGTCAAGACCTTCTGTGATAGGATGTACAGTTCTCCAATTTCCACTACTGCTCCTATATCCACTGATCATGAGGACATTTACCTGAAGATCGTCATCAGACCTTGAAATGCTGACAGTTCAGAGGTAGTGGCCTGCAGTGACCACCCAGTTTTCAATGTACTGTTTGGAAATGCTGTTTCCCTAACTCATCTCCTTTTACCTGGGCTGTGAATTTAAAGCCTTACCCTGTACAGGCCAGACTCTCAGGCCTGCCTGTGTTCTGCCTATGTTCTGTACCAGAAGTGCCCAGACTGATCCTGACTTCAGTCATCCTAGGAACAGAGTCCTGGCCTAGCCCCTGCTCTCCTGAGAGTCTCTTAAGAGGGTTGGGCAGGCCTAATGAGCATAAAAGTAAAGAAGCAAATGCCTCCCCTCTCCTTGGTAGGACTAGAGACTGTGCCAGGTACCCTCCTTCTAGGAATCTGATAAAGTGATGTCACTGGTGTTTTCAGGTGCATGTCAGTGTATTACCATAGAGAGGATATCAGGACTTGGGGACACAGATGCCACCACAACATTAGTGGTGTCGAGTCATTGCCCCTAAACTTCGAGTAAGGGGATGGCAAGGATGTAAGGAGAGGGTGAAATAAAGAATATCAACTGAATTTATTTTTTATTAAGGTTGATACACATGCCTTATGGCAATATTCCTAGCACTCAAGTCTAGATTTGTGTGGGTTTTTTCAATATCTTTTTTAAATTTCAGATTAATGTGAGAGTACAAACAACTAGGTTACAATGTTTGCATTTTTCGATTTCTTTTATAAGAGTATCAATACAGGGCATGATAAGTGTGTGTTATATACTTTTTTACTCTAAGAAAAACATTGGAATTGAGTGTTTTGTTTATTAAAATCACTCTATATTTTTCCTTTATAAAGAAATAAACTCTGAAAGGATGACAATTAGTATCCTTTTCTATATTGTTAAATATATGTCTAACAAATACATATTAACAAATTTCAATGAAATGTTTACTTATTGGATTTTTCATTACTATCTTTCATTATATATATATATTTTTTCACAGTTTTAAAAATCCTTTTTAAAGCAGTGCTTGTGTATATGTTTGTGTTTGTGTGTTGCTACAGTTTTTAGTAAGTTTTTTTTTTTAATTCAAATGTTCGTGAACCTGGCTTTTTTTTCACAGTAATTACTATATGCTAACTACATTCATGTTAATTCTAACCTACCCAAGTAAATATTTTTAAATGATTTCTAATGTTTCAAACAAATAGAAAGTAAAATAATGAACGGTATAACCACCTAACTTATCAATGGTTATATTTGCTTCAGATTTGGGTTTATGGATTTTTTTTTTTTTTTTTGCTTCTTATTCCTTTAGATTTGTTTTTTTAAAGATGTAAAATACAACATCTGTCCCCTTCTCAGTCCTATTCCCTTCCTTCCACAAAAATAACTACTTTACAGAATTTTTTTTTTTTTTTTTTTGAGAGAGCCTCAAGCTATAGCCCTGGGTAGAGTGCTGTGGCATCACAGCTCACAGCAACCTCAAACTCCTGGGCTTAATCGCTTAAGTGATTCTCTTACCTCAGCCTCCCAAGTAGCTGGGACTATAGACGTCCGCCACAACACCCGGCTACTTTTTTGTTGTAGTTGTCATTGTTTGGCAGGCCCAGGCCAAATTCGGACTCGCCAGCTCTGGTGTATATGGCTGGCAGCCTTAGCTGCTTGAGCTACAGGTGCTACCACCAGAATGTTACTTTAATCTCATTTCCTCTGGAGTAGTTGCTCCTTAGCTGTGATTTTTCTTCACTGTTAGTAAATTCTTCATGGCTCACTTTATACCAAATTCAAAAGGGAAGTTTTGGAAGCCATTCACGAAGGAGAACATGTGTGAGAGAGGAGGCCGGTGCAGGTAGGGAGAGCCTCCCCGCCCTCTGCTGTGCTGTGAGTGTGAGTATGAGAGACTGGGTGGCTGGGTGTCTGAATAACCGACTTATAAAATAGGATACTTATATGTACAAATGCAGAGAAGACTGTGCTGATACAGTCTAGACTTACATTAATCAGAAATATGAATGACGATATATGTGCAGACACAGCTGGGGGGATGAAAGTGTCTGTCGCCTCTATGTGCTTACTATGTCAGGCACTATTATAAGCACTTCACAGTATGTTAATTTATGTAATCCTCATCCCAGCCAGTGTGGTGGGTATCAGTATTATCCTCACTTGACAGATACAGAAACAGACATAGAAAGGTGAAGTGACTTGTTTATGGTTACACAGCTATGCAGGATTTGTACTCAGGGAATATGGCTTCAGACTCATCTAGTTAACTGTCCTCTGCTGTATCCGGCCATTGGCCACTGCCTGCTGCATCAGATGCCTTCTTCATCTTGGACACTGCATACGGGTATTTACCAGTGAATATCACTTACTGGTAAGGCTGGGTACTCAGCTACATCTGGGCTCAAGTCCATTTTCTCCCCCTTTGTTTTAACAAGTAAGTTAAAAATCCCTCAGTCCTTTTTTTTCAGTCAAATTGCCTGAAACAATTGCAAGTTTGTCTCCATTTTTTCACTTCCATTCAGGCCTCAGTTCCCTGCAGTTTGGCTTTAGTCTTCATGAGGGCCACTCTCACTAAAGCCAACAAAAACCTACTTACCACCAAATCAAGGGACTTTTCTCAATATGTAAAACATTACTTGGCATTTCCCTGTATTTTTAGATTTTGATCACTTTTTTTTTTATTTTTGAGACAAAGTTTCACTATGTTACCCTCCGTAGGGTGCTGTGGCGTTACAGCTCACAGCAACCTCCAACTCTTGGGTTTAAGCGATTCTCTTGCCTTAGCCTCCCAAGTAGCTGGGACTACAGGTGCCTGTCACAATGCTTGGTTATTTTTTATTGCTGTTGTTTGGCTGGCGTGGGCCAGGTTCAAACCCACCACCTTCAGTGTATGTGGCTGGTGCCATAACCACTGTGCTATGAGTGCCAAGTCCATTCTTTATTTTAAGAGATGGAGTTTCTGTTGCCCAAGTAGAGTGCAGTGGTGCCCTCATAGCTCACTGCAACCCCAAACTCCTGACTTCAGGCAGTCATCCTACCTTAGCCTCATGCCATCATCCCCAGCTAATTTTTAAATTTTTTGTAGAGATGAGGTCTTGCTATGTTGCCCAGGCTTGTCTCAAATTCCTGGTCTCAAGCCATCCTCCCACCTTGGCCTCCGAAAGTGCCAAGATTACAGATGTGAGCCACCACACCCAATCTAATCACTCCCTGTTTGGAATTCTTTATTCCCAGAATTTTGTGACACTGTTCTTTCCTAAGTTTTCTTTTTGAGACAGAGCCTCAAGCTGTCACCTTGGGTAGAGTGCTGTGGCATCATAGATTACAGCAACCTCCAACTCCTGGGCTGAAGCGACTCTCTTGCCTCCACCTCCCAAGTAGCTGGGACTACAGGTGCCCACCACAACACCCGGCTAATTTTTGGTTGCAGCCGTCATTGTTTGGTGGGCCCTGGGCTGGATTTGAACCTCCTAGCTCAGGTATATGTGAATGGCACGTTAGCTGCTTGAGCCACAGGTGCCGAGCCTTTCCTATTTTCTTCAACAGCTTTCATTCTTCTTTCTCACTATCACTGTACTCAGGTATATGAAGTAGTAAGTGTTAGTGACCTGAGCTTGGAACGCAAAGGATAATCTCTGAAGATCTGTCTAAATGTAAATGGAGTCACTTGGAAGAAAGACTAGAAGAGGAAGAAAACCCTTTCAAAACATAATTGACTGTGGGATGTGAGTTTATTGAATTCAGTGATAGAAGAATGAGAAGTATAGAAGAAAACTCAGGAAAGAATGGTGTCACAACAGTTGGGGAAGAAAGAATTTCAAAGAGGAGTTTTCGGACTGGGCACAGTGGCTCACACTTGTAATTTTAGCACTTGAGAGGCCAATGTAGGAGGATCAGTTGAGGTCAGGAGTTTGAGGTTACAATATGGCCACTGCACTCCAGCCTAGATGACAGAGCAAGACCCTATCTAAAAAAAAAATTAAATACAAGATATGAAACTCTTGATGAGGGAATAAAAAAATAGCTAGATAAATGGAGATATATACTATGTTTATGGATAGGAAAACTCAGTGTTGTTAAGATACTGGCTTTCCCTAATGTAATCTACAAATTCAGTGCAATCCCAGTCAAAATCACAAAGAAAATTATTTTAGAGGTATTGACAAGATACTAAAGTTTATATTGAAAGATGAAAGACTGAGACTAGCCAACACAATATTAAAGAAGAACAAGGTTGGAGGACTGACAATATCCTTCAAGACTTGCTGTAAAGCTACAATTAGGACAGTTTGGTATTTGGTGAAAGAGTAGATGAATACAGTAGCCCAGAAGTAGACCCACTGCTACATATAGTCAATTGCTCTTTGACAAAGGATCAAAGACAATTCAATTGAGAAAGGAGCTCCAAAATTGACAATTGGAACTATAACAATCAAGAAAAGGAACATCCAAAATCAGTTACTCGTGCCTGTAATCCTAGCACTCTGGGAGTTGAGGCAGGTGGATTGCTTGAGCTCATGAGTTTGAGACCAACTTGGGTCTTGTAAGAGCAAGACCCAGTCTCTACTAAAAGTAGAAAAAGTAGCTGGGCATTGTGGTAGGTGCCTGTAGTCACAGCTACTCAGGAGGCTGAGGCAAGAAGATTGCTTCAACACAAGAGTTTGAGGTTGCTGTGAGTTATGATGCCACAGGATACAGAGTGACACTGTCTCAAAAAAAAAAAAAAAAAGATATCAAGTGTTTATTGCAGCACAATTCACTGTTTTGAACATGTGGAATCAACTCAGGTGCCCTTTGATTCATGAGTGGATTAACAAAATGTATATGTATACTGTGGAATACTGTGATGCCACAGCACTCTACTGAGGGTGACCAAGTGAGACTATCTCAAAAAAAAAAAAAAAGTCAGTTACTAAAATCCAGCATAGTAATAGAATGAAGGCCAAAACTTAATGATACAAAAACTGCCCATTTTTTAATATGGGATGTATGTTTCAATGGATGGTAAATAAATACATGAAGATTCTTAACATATTAGTCATTAGGGGAGTGCAAATTGAAACCATGGTGAGACACCACCTATTAGAATGTCTAATGTTTAAAAGACTGGCCATAACAAGTATTGCTGAGGATATGAAGGAACTGCTTATGGGAATATAAGGTGATAGGACCACTTTGGAAAACAGTTTGACAGGTTCTTGGAAAAAGCTAAACATACATGTATCACAAGATCCAGCCATTCTGCTCCTTGGTATTGACCCAGCAAAAAATGAAGTGTGTCTATAAACAGAGCTATACAAGAGTATTCATAGATTTATTTGCATTAGCCCCGAAGTGGAAACGATCCAAATGCTCATCAAAAAGCTGAATGGATAAAACAAATATGCCTAACTACTGCTCAGTAGTAAAAAGGAACAAACGATGCACACAACATCACGGATGAATCTAAAAATAATTTGCTGAGTAGAAGAAGCCATTTGAAGAGTAAATATGGCCAGGTCTGGTGGCTCATGCCTGAACTCAGGAGTTCAAGACCAGCCTAAGCAAGAGCAAGAACCTGTCTCTACTAAAAATAGAAAATAGTAGCCAGGCATAATGGTGGTGCCTGTAGTCCCAGCTACTCAGGAGACTGAGGAAAGAGGGTCGCTTAAGTTCAAGAGTTTGAGATTACTGTGAGCCATGCTGTCACAGCACTCTACCCAGGGTGACAGAGTGAGACATTGTCTCAAAAAGAAAACATACATACTATGTGATTTCATTATATAAAACTGTATATGAACTGGTTGCTTAGGGATTGGGAAGTCAGAAGCAGAAGACATTATGAGCACAAGGAAATCCTTGTGATGGATCTATTCACTATCTTTGTTGTGATTATTTCATGGGCTCATGTCAAAATGTAACCACATAACGTGCTTTAAATATTTGTATTTTATTCAATCCTGTCTCAATATAACTTAAAACATTTCAAAAGCTAAGTGACAAGGTACTACCCTACAAACCCCAAATTTACCTGCAAAACTGATGCATATATTTAGCATTTGTGTAGCAGAAAGTTAAGAGAAGGCATTGAGGGGGTATCTCATATCCCTGAAGATAAGAGAACCTCCGTATCACCTGTTGGTGATTCAAAAGTAATAGTAAATGGAAAGTATAGTGCGACACTAGCACCAAAATTGGGAGGAGGTTGTGCACATTCAATTTACAAGTGAGTGGAAAGGAAACAAGTTTTGGAGATGTTGACGTGGAGCCTTCTAGGATCTTGAAACTAACCAGTCAACCAACACTTTGCTCCAGGACAAAGCCCAAACTGGGGAGAAACTGCTGGGAGTAGAATCCAAATAGAACTTGGCAGGGAAAATAAGGGTACAAAGAAAGAAAATCTAGACAAAAGTGAGTGAGGTATTAATAGTAGAGATGGCTTATCTCAGGAGTCAAAGGTCATATTTGTACCACTTCTTTTAAGTAAATGCTAAAGCTTTGAAGCTAGAAAAGCTATTCTTCCCATTCATTCTTCTAAAAAGAAAAACACATTGCACTTAAAGATGAGCAATTAAAACTGCTCAATTGAATCCCAAACTTAGTTACTGTAAAGTAAAGAAAAGTACAATCGAGTGGCACCTGTGGCTCAGTGAGTGGAGTGCCGGCCCCATATACTGAGGGTGAAGTGTTCAGACCTATCCCTGGCCAAACTGCAACAAAATAAATAAATAAATAAATAAATAAATAAAAGAAAAGTACAATCATAACCCAGAGTCTCACTATGTTGCTCTCAGTAGAGGGCTGTGACATCACAGCTCACAGCAACCTCAAACTCTTGGGCTTAAGCAATTATCTTGCCTCATCCTCCCAGGTAGCTAAAACTACAGGTGCCCATCACAATGCCCCACTATTTGTTGTTGTTGTTGTCATTGTTGTTTAAGCTGGCCCGGGCTGGGTTTGAACCCTCCAGCCTCGATGTATGTGGCTGGCACCATAACCTCTGTGCTATGGGTGCCGAAGCCTGATTTTCTTATTCAAGTTCAAAATGTGTGGTAAAGCAGCAGAGACAAATCACAACATCAACAATACATTTGGCCCAGGAACTGCTAATGCATGTATAGTGCAGTGATGGTTCAAGAAGTTTTGCAAAGGAAACGAGAGCCTTGAAGATGAGAAGCATAGTGGCCAGCCGTCACAAGTTGACAACGACCAATTAAGAACAATTATTGAAGCTGATCCTCTGACAACTACATGAGAAGTTGCTGAAGAACTCAAGGTCGGCCATTCTACCATTGTTCAGCATTTGAAAAAGGTGGAAAACACTTGATAAGTGGTGCCTCATGAGCTGACCAAAAATCAGAGCAATCATTCTTTTCAAGTGTCATCTTATTCTATGCAACAACAATGAACCATTTCTCAATCAGACTGTGACATGTGACAAAAAGTGGATTTATACAATAGCAATGACCAGCTCAGTAGTTGGACCTCCACTGCACATCCTCCAAAGGAAGCATCAAAGCACTTCTCAAGGCCAAACTTGCACCACAAAAAGGTCGTGGTCACGGTTTGGTGGTCTCCTGCTGATCTGCTGCCAGTCTAATCCACTACGGCTTTCTGAATCCCAGTGAAATCATTACGTCTGAGAAGTATGCTGAGCAAATCGATTAGATCCAGTGAAAACTGGAATGCCTGCCGCTGATGCTGGTCAACAGAAAGGGCCCAAATTTTATCCACAACAACACCCAACTGCATGTTATGCAACCAACACTTCAGAAGTTGAATGAATTGGGCTACAAAGGTTTACCTCAACCTCCATATTAACCCGACCTCCCGCCAATTTGCTATCACTTTTTCAGGCATCTCAACAAGTTTTTGCAGAGAAAACACTCCCACAATCAGTAGGATGCAGAAAATACTTTCCAAGAGTTTATTGAATTTCAAGTGAAACATGAATTTTCACACCGCAAGAAACATTTCTCATTGGCAACAATGTGTTGATTATAATGGTTCCTGTTTTGATTAATAAAGATATGTTTGAGCCTAGTTATAGTGATTTAAAATTCATGGTCCAAAACCACAATTACTATTACACCAACCTAATATCAGATAGTTGTCAGAGCAAAAACTTTACCAAGAACAGAGTGACATTACATAATGATAAAGAATCATCATCCAAGAAGATGTCATAATTTTAAATGTATAAGCCCCCCAAAACAGTGCTATAGAATAAGTGAGCAAAAACTAATAGGAGAAATAGACAAACTCTCAATTACAGTTTGACATCAAAATCCTTCTCTCAGCAATTGATAGAACATCTAGACATAAAACCAGTAAGCATATTGAAAAACTCAATGCTATTTACCAACGGAAAGTAATGTGCATTTATAAAACACCCAACAACAGCAGAAAACACATTTTTTTCAAACATCAATGAACTGTTTTTCAAGGTAGATCATATTCTGAGGGTAACAAAATAAACCTCAACACATGTAGAAGAATTGAAATTATACACAGTATGCTCTGGACCATTATTGACTCAAACTAGAAATGCAATAAGAGATAACAGGCAAATCTCCTCCAAACATCTGGAAACTAACAACACATTTGTACATAATCCATTCATTGAACCAGAATTCTTAAGGAAATAAAAAAAGTACAAATGAATGAAAACAACATGTTTCAGTAACCAATTACCTAATCAACTAATTAAAGGAGTAACTTTTTGGCTTGGCACTTGTGGCACAAGCTGCTAAGGCGCCAGCCACATACACCTGAGCTGCCGGGTTCAAATCCAGCCCGGCCAGCCAAACAACAATGATGGCTGCAACCCAAAAATAGCCGGGCATTGTGGCAGGCACCTGTAGTCCCAGCTACTCGGGAGGCGGAGGCAAAAGAATCCCTTGAGCCCAGGAGTTGGAGGTTGCTGTGAGGTGTGATGCCACAGCACTCTACCCAGGGGACAGCTTGAGGCTCTGTCTCAAAAAAAAAAAAAAAAAAAAAAGGTGTAACTTTTTATTAAGAGATAAAAATAATGTTTTTAAATTATGATTTATTTCTGAATTCAAATATTACTTTAAGATTTTTTTGATGATTCCAGTTGCTACTGCTACTCTTGAGCAGTTTCTTGGAAGGGTTGTGTTAAAGTAGCTATTAAAACAATATAATTAGCAATTTTACTCAAAGAGGAAAGAAAAAATTTCATGGAATAAATGTATAACATGAATTATTTATTTTTATTATATTACTATTCTGTCCAAACATCACTGGCCCATCAAGAGAATACATAGACTTGTTCAAGAGTAATAGAATTCCATCGGCTCTGATATTTTGCCAACTTCCAGTCATATAAAAACGATTGCTTTACATATCGTTTTCATTTTTGTTCTTCTGAACGTGTATTTGTGGAAATAAGAAACAGATATATTTAACAAACTGTAACTGGATTGTATCTTTTAAATATTTAGACACTTGGTATGTCAATTTCCGTTTCTTCTCTTGCCCTGGGCCCAGCAAACATTAGAAGCGGGCCTGGCCGTAACTCCTTGACCCTCAGAACCGCAGCTTTAATTCCCCCCAAAGGAAGGTAACAGTCATGAGCTCAAGGGATTGGTGTGAACCTGCCACCTGGTGCGTAAAAGTTCCCTCTCTTCTGAGGAGAAATCGGTGTTTAAGACGCGTTCAGAAGGTTTTGTTTGTTTTATTTTTGCCTATTTGCTTGCGTGCATGCTTGCTTTTTTAGTATGCAAGGGAGACCAACGTGTTTGAGGCTCAGGGGTAAGAAAGTGGCTGGAAACATAAGGAAGGGAGAGGGATGTGTGATGGGGCCGGGTGGGATGGGCTCTGGCGGTGGGACCAGGGAAGAGGAATCCCCCTGCAGCCATTGGAGGTGTGTGTGCCTGTGTGTGCCCGCGCGTGAGGAAGGGATTAGCTCCGACTCTCGCAGACACCATCGCGCATGACGAAGCTACTTCCCCTCACGCGGTGCAAGGCGCACACGCGCGATCCACGGCCACGCCCGCACACACTCAACACACACAGGGCATTCGAGGGTCCGGTTGCCATGGCGAGCAGGAGCGCGTGAGCCCCGCCGCCCCCCCCGCCCCCGGCCGAGCCCAGTCACCTCCCACTCTGATTGGCCGCCGCTTCCTCATTATGCAAATCATTTGCGTAGAGTCGGCGGCCAGCTGCCTGACGTCATCAAGCACGGGGGCTGGGGCTCGGGGCTTGGCTCCGGGAGAGCTCCGGCGGGAGCCCAGAGAGCGCCGAGCGCGGACCTGGAGCCAGACCCCAGCGTCCCGCCACCTCCGCCCGGGCCCGCCCCGCCCCGGCCCCGCCCCTTTCCAGCCCGCCCCACCCCCTCTACGCCCCTCCACCCGGACCCCGCCCCCTGTGCAGCCCCCCGCCCTCGCCGCCCGGGCCCCGCCCCCTCCCCCTGGCCCTCGCCACCGGTCCAGGGAGGGGACGGCGGGACAGGCGGGACCGGTGGGACCGGCGGGAGGGCGGACCGGGCGGTGATATGGCCGCGGCGCCCGGAGGGTCAGCGCAGCCCGCCGGCCCCGGCCCGCGCCTGGGTTTCAGCACCGCGGACAGCGGCGTCGGTATGAGCGGGCTGAACTCGGGTCCCGCGGTGCCCATGAAGGACCACGACGCCATCAAGCTCTTCGTGGGGCAGATCCCGCGGGGCTTGGACGAGCAGGACCTCAAGCCGCTGTTCGAGGAGTTCGGCCGCATCTACGAGCTGACGGTGCTGAAGGACCGGCTCACCGGCCTCCACAAAGGTGCGCGGGGTCAGCCCAGCCTAGCCCAGCCCCAATCCGATTAGAGTGTGGCCCGGCCCTAACCCTAGCTCTACCTAAAGCCAGTCCAACACCAGTCCAATATCAGCTCCACCTGCTCCCCAGATCACAGAGCCCTCAACCCAGAATTTTCTCTCTGACACCCTCCTCTGACCATCACTCTGGTCTCCTATCATGTTCTCCACTCTAACCTCCAAATGCCTACCCTCCACCTCTCACATCTCAACAGTAGCTTTCAGTCGGACCTCTCCACCCTCCCTCCCATCAGACATCCCAAATCCTGGAATTTGGAAACTTATTCTACCATCTAGATCTCTCAATCTCCCAAACCCTGGACCCAAGTGTTCTGGAACCCTCCATCTGGTGCCACCCCACTGAGGCCTAACTACCCACACCCATATCTTGAACTTGCACTGGCTCCAAATCCAACCAACCCCCAAAGCCTTTTTTTGACTCTCACACTGCCCTCCTAAAACCTCACAGATCCAAACTCTCTCCTTCTTCAGAAGCCTGGCCTGTCTAACTCACAAAATCCAATTCAGCTCTCGAGAAGCTCTCAGTTCCAAATGCACCCTCTCATGTTTGACAATAACCCCAATCTCTCCTTTGCCAGAATCCCAGCACTCTCCACCTCTTCTAATTTGAGTCCAGAACCCTGACCTCAGTTGGAACTCCCACCACCCTTTGTCCCCTTCATCTTAGATTTCCCTCTGCTGAATCTACACTTTTTTCACCCCCTAGTCCCCCTATTCCTGTGTCTCTTCTTTGCTCCTCCCCAATCCTCTTTATGGCCTCCTGCTTTCCCTCCCTCACAGGTTGGCCCCAGACCAGAGCACTCTCAGGGCCGGCCAGGCTGAAGATGCAGAAGGGGATCTTCTCCCTGCCCTTGCTAGAGAGACAGAGGCACCACAGTCCTGCCCAGCCACACCCCTTTCTTCCTGTAGAGAGAGGGAGGAGGCTTGTTTACATGCAGGAAAGGCTGTCCAAGCTAGGCTGGAGTAAGAGAGCCAGAGTCACATGTGATACATGGCCAAGAGGAGGAGAAATGATTTGAGGAGAAACACCTTTATCTCCTCACCACAACCATCATGCTATGGTTTCATGTTTTTGGTGGGGAAGGGTCACTATCCTTCGTGATCATCATAAGAGAGAAGTGGTGGGCCTTGGGTATAATAGCTAAAAGTACATTTTAAGGGCTGAGAGCTGGAATCAGACTGCCACTTCTTTTCAACTTGGAGGCCTTTTGGGGGTCCTTGGCACACTAATGTAGGGGCTTCAAGAAAATGCCCATGGAAGGGCTGGAGCACTCTGGGTAGGGGTAAAGCATCTATACTTTGGAGTAGGGTTACATAAAAGGGGGCATGAAAGGACAACATCACACCACCCAGATGTCTTCCAAAGCAGTTCAGCTGCTGCCTGTCTGTCCATTCATCTATAGAAAGTTATTTCCTAGACATTTATTTCAGTAAGTACAAAGCTAATCATTGTAGGTCATCTATTACAATAAGGGAAGTGTGCAGAATACCTTCAATTCTCATTCTTCTCACTCAAACACTGTCAGAATCTTTGAACTGTTCCCTCATCCTTTCCCTCCCCATTTAGCTCTAATTCTTACTGTTTTTTCATTCATCTATTCCTCAAACCATGCTTCTCTGCCTTTCCTTCCTTTCATTCTTTCAATCCTCTATCCCAAGTAGTCCATAGGAGGCTTCTTTAGGCAAAACTAGGCCCCTGAGCCTTTCAGACAGGCAACCCTGCCCAGTTCTAACGTCAGATGATGACTTGGTGGCAAAAGACAGCAGGAATGTAAGGGGAATCAGGTGTTTGGTGATGTATTACCAAACCAACCTGCAACTCTCCAAGGGAAGTGTTTGTTGCCTTGCAAGATGATTTCAGAGGGTCTCAAGTCAACATCTTCCCCCACTCTCTCCCCAACAACTGTGACATGTAAAAGCTAGAATGACTCATTTTCCCTTTGATGGCTGGGTATTGAAGAAGGCTGCAACAATGCTTTGAATACAAGTCTGGGATTAGGAAATTCCAAACCTTCCCCTGCCACTGACACACTCTCTGGGCTCCGATTTCTCTGTTAATATGGTTAGAGTTTGACTCAGGAGTTCTCTAAGATCCCTTTAACTCAGTGAATGTCAGGTAATCCACCTGTCTTAAGGGAGACAGTCACATAGAACACACCAGAAAAAATGTTGCCATTTTCCTTTCTAGCCTGCTGAGGTCTAAGTGGAAAACTGCACCAAGTTCCTTGTGGATTCCCAAATCCACTTTTTCTGCCTTCAGTCCATCTCCCTCCTATACTCAGAAGGCACTTTCTGGAAACACAAATCTTATCATGTCATAGTTGCTCTTTGGAAAAAGTTGGAAATCTAACTGAGACCTTAATTCCCATATATCTCGCTAGCCACTCTGCCCCAATTCACCAGCTTCCAACCATAGTAATCCTTCTGTCCACTTCTTCAATACACCAAGTTTTGGTTCGGTCTTCACATATGCTATTCTCTCTGCCTGAAATAATCACCACCCTTTTTAAAACCTGGTTCTTGAGGACTCAATGTTCTTGTTCTTAAGGACTCAATGTTTTCTTTGAGACATTGGACTAATTTATGTGCCCCTAGTGATGAGTTGTCTAATCCCCATGAGGACAGGGAATGTGCCCATCTTATTACCATTGTACTCCCAGGCCCATCATAATACCCCACCATAATGAGTGTTCAATACATATTTTCTGAATGAATGTGTGCTCAGTGAAATCCCTGCTTTAGCGCTTCCTTACAGCCTACAGGTTCTAAGACTGAACAAAAAAGAGGGAGCCTGACCCTTTACCTCAACCAAGACCCCTCTCCACTCCATATCTGCTGGCCCTTTGAGAAAGCCAAATTTGGGGTACAATAACCCTTTAAGAGGCCCTGGGAAGAGTTGATAGATCAATCTCCTTGAATAGGATTAGGAGGTCCCTGGAAACTCCTACCTATGGGAAGCCCTTAAACCAGTCCCATCTTCCAATCCTCAAATCAATCCATTCCCCAGCTTCAAACTTAGGGGAGGGGTGTGTTGGGACCCCTGGAGTTGTCCCCCAAACCTTGTCTTTCTCATGCCACCTCCCATCTGAAATTGAGTTGAGAAGGAATTAAAACTGATCCTGGGAGACTCCATGGTCTGAAGCCAAAACATAAGGGGGAGTCTGGGTTAGAGATGAAAGTAAAGCTGCTTAGAGAGGTTTAAGCCCAACCAGACTTATGGCTGGAGTGGGGAGGGAGATATGGGATTGTATGAGCATATGACTGGATTGGATACATATGTTCCCTGGGCAGGAGGCCAGGAGCAAAGGAAGGAGCCAGAGCCCGTGACGTAGGTCCTAAGGTACATAAAGCCCCTCCCTCCAGAGAAGGTGGGAGACAGAGAAGGCTGCTCAGAACTAGGGTCCTTGTTTAAAAGAAAGTGTGTCCTTAAGTTTGGCAACTTAATGGGGTCTATAAAAGAAGAGTATTTGGGGGTTTCAGGAAACCCCCTGAGCCAGCCTCTTCCTCTTCAGGCTGTGCCTTCCTCACCTACTGCGCCCGGGACTCTGCTCTCAAGGCTCAGAGTGCGCTGCACGAGCAGAAGACCCTGCCAGGGGTAAGTCCTCCAGGGTTGGGGGTGGGAATTACCTCAGGCTGGGGACAGTGCCCTATATGCATGCCAAAGCAGCATCTGGGGGCTGGGTTGGGATCAAGAATGAGAAGCAGAGTCATTTTTCTAAGAGAAGGCTCAGCTGTGCCCCCCAAAGCTACAAGTTCTTAGTTACACTCAATCTTCTGGCTCAAATAAATGGGCTCAAGACCCTTAGTCCAGATGTTCCACCTCATCTTTTAGCAGAGGCATCTTTTAGGAGTATTGTAGGCTAAGCTGGAATTTGTTCACCTTGGCTAAAATCATAGCATCAGATGTCATTTGTCACTGTCGTGATTATGTATGCACACTCCTGTATGGAGTAAAGGCTCTACTAGGCTAGCACAACATTTTCTCCAATCCTAGGGTCCTTGATGGTGCTTCCATCTGATTCTCTTCCTAAAATAGTTTTTTTGGGGATGTGCCTTAACTCACCAAGATTGTCTTCCTTCCACACTGCAAACAGTTTGCTAAAATTAGGGAGACCTGAGTCTATGGGCAGCAAGGTTTATAGGCACCAGTGGTCCCTGGTTTGCTCTTGGCTAGTGGATAATCACTGAACAAAAGGAAAAGTGGGACCCACTGACCAAGCAGTAGAAAGAAATAGTGATTGTTAGGAACTAGCATGGGTTTACCAAGAGTGAGTCATGCTAGGTTTTCTCTTGTCCATGGAGTGTTATGTCTACAACTGAGCACAATTCAAATACCACAGGCAAGCCAAACTCAGGACTATGTCCAGTTCTAGGCTGCAGATTTAAAAGAATCATTTGCCTTCCAAAAAGAGACCAGGTTGAAGTAAAGATAAAAAATAAAGCATGGAATTATAGTGTGAATGAATTAGGGGTATTTAACTAGAAAAGAGAGGTTTTAGTGGACTTTAATAGGGAGGCATAATAACATAATAATTGAGAATACTGGTTGTTGAGTCTTACAGTACTGGATTTGAATCCCAGCTCTGCTATTTATCAGTTTCATTTCTATGTCTCTGGATACATTAATCAGACTCTTGACCTTTAATTTTCTTGATCTATAGGAAGTAGGTTATACTAACACCTAGCTCACTGGGCTATAGTGAGGATTAATTGAGGCTTAGCAAGTATCTGGGGCAGAGTAAGACCTCAATAAGTATTACTTTGGGGTGCAGGTAACTGCCTTCAGATTCTGAGTTCTGGCTTTCTAGGAGTGGCCCCAGAAGGCAAGATCAGGATCAGTGAATATTAAACAACAGACAGGGATATCAGGTCAGTGTAAAGAAGTCACTTGTCTGAATTGGAGCTGCCCAGCAATGGAATTAGCTTTGCCAAGAGGGGATCAAGCTGTCGATGGGGTGTCAAATTTTAGAATCAATCTTAGTCACTGAAACAACTTAAACCTCACTCTTGGGGACTCAGTGCAAAGGACAACCAACTTACCACCATTACTGTACATGCAAGCTCTAGAGTCAGACAGACCTGGGTGTGGATCCAGGCCCCACCACCCATTAACTCTGCAACCTTGGACAAGTCTTTACCTCAAGCCTTAGTTTCCTCATCTGTAAAGTTGAACTCAGGGTTTTTTAATAATTAAATAAGCCAAGTCATGTAAAGTCCTTAGCACTGTTCTTGGCAGATATAAGCACTCAATGTGCTACTAGCTAGTGGTAGTAGTAACAAGTAACAGCAGCATCAGTAGGAGTAGTAGTAGAAGTCATCATTCATCCAGCCACGGGAGCAAATGACTTCTGCTGTTAGAACTGAGAGTCAATGAGACAGCTGTAGCGTTCCATGTGGAAAACAGCATGGGAAAGGTGCAGAGACAGAAGGAGCAGGTGCCTGTGAAACGGGGCTGGGACTGTGTGGGAGGCCCATGTGAGCACGAGGCACACTGGGGAGATCTATAAAGAGCACCAGTTGAATAGGAAACTTTGAATGCCAGCCTGAGGAGGTTGGGCTTTTTGGAAAGCAAATAAGAAGCACTAAAAAAATTTTTTTAGATGAACTTTGAGAGAAAGAAAATCCTCTCCTCCATAAACCACAGGACTCCACTAGACAAGGGGTACCTGGGAAGCTCCGTGATGCTAAGGACCCCTGAGATAAGGGCTATGAAGCCCTAGAGTACTGGGAGAGTTTCTGGGCTAGAAAAGCAAAATAGTAATAACTAACATTTATCAGTACCAGTGTTCCTAGCATTTTACGTGTACTAAGTCACTTCATCCTCTGTGAGGAAGGTATTGTTGTGGTTATTGGCATTACTAGTTTACAGATGAAACATGAAAAGGTCACATAGCTGCTAATGGGAAGACCTGGACTTTGAGCCCATTCAGTCTGACTCCAGAGCTCATTCACTTAACAACTGCGCTGGTACCTGAGCCGGCTTTGTGACAGGTCTCAGGTCTGGAAAGAATGATGACTGAGAACATCTTCCCACTCCCACCTTTCCATCTTCAGACTCCAGTGTGGTCTAGCTTCCTCTGCTACCACCAGGATTGGCTTTATTCACCCTCCCCAGCTTAACAAAGTGAAAATTAATATTTAATTATTCCCATAAATGAAAATCAATGGCTGCATTGGCCAGCCCTAGCAATGTCAGTGCCATCAGTCTTTGCTCTGGGCCTGCCAGGGGCAGTAACAACTTTAGTCATCTGGCCTTAGGCCCAGCAGCAGGGAAGGAGGAGGGTGCCCAGCTGTCTGCAGGCCCTGGGTCCTGGGCATAGCTGCCACCTGTTGGAGAAGCAGGGACAAGATTTCAATCTGAGCTCCTGTTATAGTCAGGCAGGACT
Organism: Loris lydekkerianus; assembly: GCA_963574355.1. Classification (NCBI taxonomy): domain Eukaryota; kingdom Metazoa; phylum Chordata; class Mammalia; order Primates; family Lorisidae; genus Loris; species Loris lydekkerianus. The sequence goes on from CAUYPK010080226.1 coordinate 66,335, forward strand.
GCCACCATGGGACCAGGAAAGGCTGGGTCAACCACCAAAGAGAAAGCCTGGACTCCCAGGGGAAATTTCATAGGATCTGATGGGCTGAGACCACCTCTTGGCCCCTCTTCACTTGCTCCTGCCTATTTCCATCACCTATCAAAGCTTGGCATCTTACTTGGGCTTCCTTCAAACCTAGGGCTCTGTCCCACCTGGCTCCCATCTCCTGCAGCCTCTTTCCCACGAAGCTGGAGCTACTTCTTTGAGCCTCATTTTGGGCTCCAGAATCCACCTGAAGAGGGTGAGGCCCAACTTCAGTCCCACTTCAGAGGGTGTCCCCTTCTTTGTCTGTCTCTCCGTTCATGACCTCCCTTCCTTTGGGAAGCTATCCATTCAGACACTGTGAAGGAGGCAGTAGGGGAGCGTATTTGCTTTTGCCCTGCACAAAACAGCTTGGATAGAGAGGGAAAATAGGGGCAAAAATCCAGTCATGGTCTATTGACCAAGCTAAGCACGTTTGGATGCAGTTCAGAGGAAAGGACACATATTTTCTAATTTATCTCCAGTGTTGGGGGAGTGCCATTTTGTAATTCATGCAAAGGCACCGTGTGTGCTAGCAACCACTCAGTAGATGAGTCTCAGTCTTTGCCCTCAAGAAGCTTCCAGCCCAGGAAGGAGCCTCACTGGGGTTTACATCTAAGCATGTAAAAGAGGCAGCAGGAGTGGGGAGAGAGGAGGTGCTAGATGAACTGAATGATGATCACATCTCATCATATTTGAGGCCTGGAAGACAAAGACCATTTCTTGAATTCTAGGGATAATGTGAAAACCAGCAGGGAAGGTGTCCAGCAGACAGCTGAGACGCCATGTGAGTGGAGAGTATTGTGCATTTTGGGTAGCAGGGAAGGCAAGAAAGACTCACACTTTGGCCACAAGTCATGGGATTTTAGGCTTTATCAGGAGGCATACAATGGGAGAATTTGGGGGGATTTTAGATAGAGAAGAGTGCGAGACTGGTTTTAAAAGACCCTTTAGGTTACTGTGGTTTGAGTGCAGGTGAATGATGATCTGGCCTAGAGCCAGGGATAGCGCAGGAATGGGAGAAGAGGACGGATTGGAGAGCTATTTAGGATAGCCATGTAGGTTCTTGAACTAATGGGACTTGATCCTGGATTGAATTAGAGAAGGGAGTGCTACAAATGATCAGGTTTGCTTTCTTCTGTCCCACTCTTCCTTGTACCTCATAATACATCCCCCAGCCCCACCTCAACTCTCTTCTCATGGAGAAGACAGTGCTGAGAATGTGAGCGCTGAGTGGAAGGAATAGATGGCATCAGGACCGAAGAGTTTGAAGAGGGCAATGCTGAGCCCAAAGGCAGGACTTTTAGACAAGTCAAGCAGAAAGCTGAGGTAGGGCTTGCTTTCTCTTCTGCCCTCCCAGTCAGAAGGACCAAGACCTTGTGAATGTCTGAGCTGCCTCTGACCTGCCCAAATCCACTGCCTAGAACAGGTTGTTCTTTTTTACATTCTCTACTTTGATTTCCCTCCAGAGATAGGCCCTGAAGAAATGGGCTTGGACTCTACCTGAGAAACCCAAGGAAACAGGTGCTCAGCCAGGGCTCACCTGAAGTCCCATGATGGGTTCTTGGCCGAGGAGGCAGAGTTCTCTTTTCCTCAGAGGAGAATCCTGATTAGCTCACCCCATTCTCATGTTTATCCTCTGCCTGTGGCAGGGATGAGGCAGGGCAGAGTGACTAGGAAGCTCATGTAGGCTTTCTCCTCCAGCCACACATAGCATACCTAAGTCCCAGGTGTCCTCCACAACCAAGGCTCAAGGCTCAGAGCCCTGGGGAGCACTACTCTCCCCAACTCTGTTTTCATTCTCCTGGATTGCTGCCCCCAGGGACTTCTCTGTACCTCCAAACCCCCAAACTCCCAACTTCCCCTATTCCTAAACCGTGGACCCAAGTGTCAGCCAACATGCTATCCTCTCCATGGGTCCCCATATCCAATCGAACTATACAACAAAATTATCAGCAGCACCTGTGGCTCAAAGGAGTAGGGCGCTGGCCCCATATGCTGGAGGTGGAGGGTTCAAACCCAGCCCCAGCCAAATAAAAAAAATTATCCAGGTGTACTGGTGGGCACTTGTAATCTCAGCGACTCAGGAGGCTGAGGCAGGAGGATTACTTGAGCCCAGGAATTTGAGGTTACAATGAGCTGTGATTGCACCATTGCACTCCAGCCTGGGTGACAGAGACCCTAAATAAGGAGAGTCTCTAAAAATAAATAAATAAATAAGAACTATAGTTCAGTTTATTCTCCCTAAACATGTCTTAAGTCTGTTCATTTCCTTCTATCCAGCTCCTGCTCACCTCTTGCCTGTGTCACTGATCTTCCTGCCTCTAATTACTCTCTTTCCAATCCTTTCTCTCCCTAGTGAGGCAGCCACCCTTACAGCATCCTTCATTGAACAAATCTGACAGATCATTCCCCTAATTAAAATCCTTCCCTGGATTCCCTTGGCTTTTGAAATACCACAAAGTCAAAATTCTTTGACATGGTTTTCACAGCCTGCCCTGATCTGGCTGTGTCTATCTTTCAGTTTCATATCCTTCCATTAAAAAAACAAAAAACAAAAGCTAACATTCTATGTGGTACAGCTACTAAGACCTAGCCAATGTCATTTTTGCCACAACCTTGAAAGGTAGAATCATGATTCCCTCTTTTACTAAGGTGGTTACTCAAGCTCAGAGACCTTAGGGAACTTGACAGTGATAGGATCAGGATTTAAACCTACATCTATCTGACTTGGAAACAACTTGCTCTGGCTATCCATGCCAGCTACTCACCAGAGCCCTTCCTCCTTCTGAACTTCAGCTCTCTGCCCTTTCCCCAGCCATCTAAAATGCTCAGCCACCAGCCCTATCTCTTCCATTATCTCCATATGGTCAATAACCCCAGTCCTGCAAGGCTCAAGCCAAACATTGCCTCCTTCATGACACTATCCCTAGATTACCCTTTCCAGCTGGAGTTGGCCTCTCTCACAGCTCTTTACCTTACACTCCCCCGAGGCCCTGCTCCTCTATCCCTCATTATTTCTGTTCATATCTTGAGAATGGAATTGAGAAACACAATGCAAAAATCATGGACTTCAGTGTGAGACGGACCTGGGGCAAATGTGATCTTAGACAAGTGATTTATTTAACTTCCCTCAGTCTCAGCTTTCTCATCTCTAATATGGGACAATGGTATTCCCTTACAGAGCAGGTGAAAGGATTTAGAGATAATGTATACAAAGTCCCCCAGGCACATAGTGAGTTCTCGGGAAGTGGTGACATTATCTTCCCCTCTATGAGCTTATAGGGAGAGCGTCCCCATCTAGGCCATCACTGTTTCCCCCAAAGTGCCCAGCCTGGTCAGGAAATGCTGGCAGCAGGCCTGAGCAGTGGAAGACCTAGGCCACATCCGCGGGAGACGTGTACATTCCACCCAGTGCCCACTCTACTCCCAAGGGTGGTGAAGTGGGTGGGAGGAGGGAAAGGGGCGTCCCCCAGAGCACCAATGAGCACCATCTCCCAGGAAACTCAGCTAGGGAGGCAGCTGCCATGGAAACTGCTGCTGTCACATGTGCTTGTCACTCTAGGCTCCCGAGAAATTCTCAGGATCTATTTAAGAACTAATAAAATAATGATGGTCTTGCTCACTCCCACTGCCCTCTACCCCAGGCTTCCAGTCCTCTTCTTTCCCACCAGGCTCCTCCCTGCCTCTCCTGCACCTGCTTTCTGACCCACATCCCCACATTTCCTTCCCACCTCCACCAGTAACTCTCTTTCCTTATTCCTTTCGAGGTCTGTCTCTTTTTTTCTCGTCGTTTCTGTCTTCCTGTGTTTCTTCATCTCTCCCTGTGTCTCTGCTCTCCATGGCTCTGTGTCTTGGTCTCTCCTCCACAATCACAGGTGGCCATTCCCAGGGACGGGTCCTGTCCTCCTGGTCCCTGGCCCAGGCCAGTCCAGACCTGTCCAGCTCGCCCTGATCTGCTTGGATTGATCTGTCATCCCCTCTAGACTGCAGCCTGAGTCCTGTCGGTGTCTCGGCCCCCACCCACAGCCTGGTACACTGCAGGTGCTCCACCACCAGCGGGTGGGTGTGTCAGAGCCCGGGGTGGGAGGGGGATTGCGCTGGTTTAGGCTTGGACTGTTTTCCTCCCCCCCCCCATTTTTTAAAAATAAGACCTGCCCACCCCTTTACCCCCAAATTTGATTCAAAGGAAATTGCTCAACTGTGACTGCCAGGGCGTTACCATGGTTACTGGGTAGCACTTGTGGCTATGGTAACAGGAAGCTGCCTGTTGTCTCGGCAACGAGCATATTGGTAAGGGATGGAGTGGCCCCTGATTGGTGCAGAAGCAGTGCATTTCCTGAGGGGAGGGGGTCAGATCATCACCTTCTCAGGCCAGATGGGCATCAGTACCCCTTCCTCCACGAACAGGAAGGCCGCTGTTCTTTCCTCCTGGCACTCAGCTGTCTGCCCCCCACCAATAATTCCTCACATCCCACGCACCCAGCTCTTGGCAGTTTACAAAGACCTTTTGCGTCCCTATTACCTCATGTGATCCCCACAACACCCATGAGAGGAAGGTGAGATGGGGGTTCAATCATGAACTCACTCAGGGTGGTTGGGGGATGGGAATGTGGGGGGATATATCAAAATCACCTAGGAGCTTTTTCAAACTATACAATCCCCAACGTAAGAATCTAATATGGTTTCTGGGTGATTCTTATCTACCCCTGATCAGGGATCCCCAGAATTAAAAGGTGAAATTGGTTGGGGGGGGGAAGGGATGGAAGGAGAAGTCAAGCTGCTTTTCAGGTTTACCGCTTGGTGACTGGGAGGATCAGGTGTGGGCAAAAAGAAGAGGTCTGGCTTGGGCGTGCTGAGTGAAGGTGCTCATGGCCTTTCTAGTGGGATGTCCAGAAAGCAGCTGGGAACGTGGGTCTGAAGCTCAGAAGAGAATGTGGGCTGGAGACATGGCATTCTGAGTCATCCTGTGTGGATAGCAGCAGAGGCTGTGGGTGTGGATGAGACTAGCTGGGAAGAATGGGAACAGCAAGACAAACAAGGCCGAGCATAACGCCCCTGGAAAACTCCAGCATCCTCTGACGAAGAGAAGCCCAGGGAGCAGACAGAGGAGTTGAGTGTAGAGACTATGGGGACACAGAAGCCTGGGGAATGTTTTCCCCATTTGAAAAATTCAATCTGAGAGAGGGCGGCTTACTTACAACCATGAAATGACAGCATTGGGGGTAGATAGCACTATGTCTGATTCCCAGATTGTTTAATCTACATGACACATAGCATTATATCCTCAGTTTTAGACATAAAACATAAATCTGAATTATCAATTCAGAGGGACAGGCTTCATATAGTCCCTGCCCAGAGCCCAAGGTAGAAGAATCTCTTTAGCTGCCACATTCCACCCTGTGCTGCCCCTGAGTTCCCGCCACCCATCTCTTCCAGGTTCAACACCTTCTAAATCCTTGGACATAAGGAAGGAATCTTGGAGAAAATCTACAATCCCCTTGTGGGAGTGGTGGAATCCAGAGTTCAAAGGGGCTAGGGCTCAGATCCTGAGGAGTCCAGGGGTGGAGAAGCCGGGGCTGCAGGACCAGGCAGTCATGCTGAATGGATATGTTGGTCCGATGTCTTTCAGATGAATCGTCCGATCCAAGTGAAGCCGGCTGCCAGTGAGGGTCGAGGAGGTAACTTCCCTGTTTGATGAACCTCAGGGTGTCACCCCCGTAGGGGATTATGGCTCCGCTCCTGGAGTCAGGCCTACCCAGGGCTTATTACTAGAGACTCCTTGGGCCAATGGGACAGGTGGGACCCAGAGTTGCTCAGCTCCTGTAATATCTCAGCCATCCCAACTCAAACCAAGGAGAGCTGGGGTTTGGGGGGCCCAGATGCAGAAGAGGCGAGAAGGGCAGAAACAGCTGCTGCAAGTAGAGCTCTTGCCACCTTACCCCTGCAGAGAGGTTGTTCCCATTTTGCCAGGTGTTGACTTCAGGATTTTTTGTTTATTTATTTTTTTGGTGAAGAATCAGGCTGAGTTTATTTATTTATTTATTTTGAGACAGAGTCTCACATGTTGCTCTGGGTAGGGTGCCGTGGAATCACAGCTCACAGCAACCTCAAACTCTTGGGCTTAAGCGATTCTCTTGCCTCTGCCTCCCAGGTAGCTGGGACTTCAGGCATCCACCACAATGCCTGGCTATTTCTTGTTGCAGCTGTCATTGTTGTTGTTTAGCTGACCAGGGCCAGATTCAAACCTGCTAGCCTAGGTGTATGCGGCTGACGCCATAACCACTGTGCTACAGGCACCGAGCCTGAGTTTATTCTTCTTTTCCGGATTCTTCTGATTTCAGAGAAAACAGTCCATTCATTCTTTCACTGTAATTGCCCAGTTAAAGATGAGGCTGCTATAACAGACTTTATAAGTCCTCTATGCTGAGGACCCTGGAAAGTCTTTGAAAGTTTTTTAGCTGTACTCTTTCCTGGTAGAGAAAGACCAATGCTCCTTAACAACAAGAAGGGTGCACAGGCTGTGCTTCCTGCCAACCAGCTGGGATCTGTCCAGCTTCCATGCTAGAAAGGCAATACTGGCTTCTGGTGTCAGTTCTTGGTGTTTCTTTCACCCTTGGGTCTTACATCATTCCATGGTATCTGCCTTTAATCCTCTCTGTCTGTTTACTTTCTCCCATGGGTAAGACTCTCTTCCTATCTTACCCAAGATCAGCCATGACTTTTAAAGGTGAAAGAAGTTGCCTGTCATCAGGGAAAGAATGGAACTCAATTGATGTAAACTTTTATTGACTGCTACTAATTCTGCACGCCCTCTCAGTCTTCCTGATGAATGTCCCCAACCACAGGGGGTCTGGTGGTTTCATGGTTCCATCATACAGTTCATTCCTCCAAGAAATACTTCCTTCATCCTCTTTTTTTGCCCTGGGTAGAGTGCCATGGTGTAGTCACCGCTCACAGCAACCTCCGACTCTTGGGCTCAAGCAATCCTCTTGCCTAGGTTATTTTCTATTTTTGGTAGAGACAGGGTCTTGCTCAGGGTGGTCTTGAACTTGTGAGCTCAAGCAATTTACCCACTTGGGCAATCCCAGAGTGCTAGGATTATAGGCGTGAGCCACTGCTCCCAGCCATCCTCTTAGATTCTCTGACTTCTAATCTCTGATTCTTGATCTCTGGTCAAGATGTTATCCCACACACACACACACACACACACACACACACTTTGTCTTGTAGAGATATGTCTAAGTTTTCTCCTCCTTTCCATATACAAACATCCTCCTTTCTGTTTCATTCTTTCCAGACAGGGTTTTGAGATGCTCCAGGGTATATACAAAAACTTTGGTTCATGTGCCCCAAGAATTTCTGCTTCTTGGGAAACACTATTAGGCATCAAGGCTGTTGTTGGCCATCTTTTAAGCCCTGTCCACAAACATGAGGCAGTCCCACAGCTGAGAAGCCAACTAAGAGTATATGAGTGAACTGAGAAGCAGATGAGTTGGGCTGTAGTTTGTTCAACCATCCAACCAACATCTTCTGAGTGACTTATTCCATTTTAGGGATACAGATGTGAGCAGAGCAGACTGGACACCTGGCCTCATGCAGTTCTGAGGCTGTGCAGGGATATGGATATGTAATCAATTATGATTCTGTGTGAGCACTGCTTTTTAAGGGAAAGTCCAGGAGGACTTGTGAGGACACAAATAAACAAAAAGGGCACCTAACCTAGTCTGGCAGGTCAATGTGAGCTTTTAAAGGCAGTACTCTCAAGGTTGGGAAGGAAGTAGTCAGAGGAAGAAGAGATGGACCAAGTGTCTTAAGCAGAAGGAATAGCATGTGCAAAGGCCCCAAAGCTCAGAAGAGTATCGTGCAACTTGGAGTCTTATACAGGCCCTAAGTCCACTATGCTGGGGCGTTCCTGCTGTATGGAGTTCAGCACATCTTGTCAGTGATTAGGCAGCTGCACAAAGGAGGCTCCCTTGCCAATAATGCTTATGCTTGGCCTGGTCCACGTGTCATGGCCTTCTGGGCTCCAAACAATGGCATCAGCTTGAGTTTTATAATTTTCTCCCCCCTTCTTGTACAAGTTTTGCAGATGTCACATTATTGACAAATTCTGTACATATGGTATCCCACCTATACACCTGATCAAGAAAGCACAAAAAACAAATCTGTCTGAAAAGCGGTCTTCCTGGCAGCAGAACTCATAATTTTAGCAATTATGTGTTAAACAGATATTTTTTTGAAAAGTGATGGCTGTCAAGGATGGATTTGGATTTATGGATGCTCCAAATGCATCCATAAATAATCCTTGTTGCAGATTTGGACAATCAAATCTCTTAATTCCTCTGTTTCCTGGCATATGTATATGATATATATAATATATGTAATATATATCATGATATATAAGATATATATGACATATATATATGCCATCCAGTCTTGCAGAACAATTGGGCCTTTATAATTAATAAGTATTTTACTACTAACTGATCTGTGTTAGATAATCATTACTAATCAAAATATGCCCTTTTTTTCAATGCTATCATATATCTCTTCTAAAGTGAGTTCAACCCTCTGCTGAATTTTAACATAACCTAATGTTTTAGAAACTCAACTTCTGGTTTTGTTTTCTTTTTTTTCTTTGGCCAGGGCTGGGTTTGAACCTGCCACCTCCGGCATATGAGGCTGGCACCTTACTCCTTTGAGCCTCAGGCGCAGCCCTGGTTTTGTTTTCTTTTTAAGAGACAGAGTCTTGCTCTGTTGCCCAGGCTGGAATGCAGTGGTATAATAATAGCCCTCTGAAGTCCCAAAAGCCTGGGCTCAAGTGATCCTCCAGAGTAGCTGGGACACTACAGGCCCATGCCACTATTTTTTTTAAGATGGTGCCTCACTATGTTGCCCGGGACCTCAATCCTTCCCAGCAGCTGGGACTATAAGCATGAACTATAGTCACCACACCAGATAAAAATGAACTTTTAAAAATGGTATTGGATTTTTGCTTTTGAAATTTAATATTTGACACTAATGTGGGACATCCTGTCTCATTCAGATTTTATCTCTGTGACCTCAGATGTTCTATAAATTTTCAGAGTTAATGGTCACACCTGACCTGATATGTTTAAGCCAGTGAAGATGTATATTTTATTTACTGTTCTTAAATTTAAATCCTTTAGTTTACAATTAATAATAATTTCTTTGGCTCGGCACCTGTAGCTCAAGTGGCTAAGGTGCCAGCCACATACACCAGAGTTGGCAGGTTCGAATCCAGCCTGGGCCTGCCAAACAACAATGACAACTATAACCAAAAAATAGCTGGGCATTGTGGCAGGTGCCTGTAGTCCCAGCTACTTGGGAGACTGAGGCAAGAGAATCACTTAAGCCCAAGAGTTGGAGGTTGCTGTTAGCTGTGACTCTACGGCACTCTACCCAGGGCGATAGCTTGAGGCTCTGTCTCAAAAAATAATAATAGTAATAATAATTTATTCATCTAATAAGAATACTGGTATCAATGGAAACATAATCTAAGGGATATCAAGGCCAACATGATCTTCCAAAATTCTGTCATCTTCTTCTAGAAGAGATTATTATATAATTTTTCTTCTTGTAAAGTAGGAATCATCGACTCCTACAGAAGCCCAGACCATCATGATTTGTAAAAAATTTACATTGTAATTATATTAAATGTTGGCAACTAATTCAATTTTTAAAAGTGGACTGGCGCTGTGAGAGCCTAATTAGAATTGCTTCTTTGGCCCAAAGACTGCCATTTTTTTCCCATCTGCCATAAAGGAGGATTCCATTGTACACACATGAGCTTCCTAGCAAAAACAGCTACTTTCTATTCTGTCATGTGAATTTTTATGCTAATGCAATAGAGCAGTAATATTCTTACTTTTAATCAGTAAATATGAGGTTTGTAGTTGAAATAACCAACATACATACAATATATATGTTGTATTACTTTTAGAAGTTATTGTAACTTGTCAATTCAGTGCCTACCATACAAAAGTAGAAATACAATAGGATCTGCCAGATAGAAGGTGCCAGGATCCTCTCCTTCCATGGCCATCCCCCGCAACTTTGGTGGCACTTTTCTCAGAGTGCCAGATGTGCATATGGACCTTTGTGGACTATATTATAGTAGCCCTGTAATGTATCCCAGCCAGTTTCCATAAATTCTGCATCTGAGTTTCACACTGTTCCTATACTCTACTTCCCATGCCTATATTTTACATCCTATGGCAGTTATTAAAGGAAAATGCATCTAACTTTCCAAAATAAAATTGTTTCCCAGCATATAAAAGGTACCCATTTTTATATTAAACATATCCAGCATCAGAACCTTTTTCCACAGCATTTCACTTGGCTGCATTTGAATAATGTGAAGATTAAAATGTTTGTCTTAGGCTGGTCATGGTGGCTCACACTTGTAATCCCAGCACTCTGGGAGGTCAAGGAGAGGCAGTAGATTGCTTGAAGTCAGGAGTTCAAGACCAGCGAGCCAGAGTGAGACCCCCGTCTCTAAAAATAGCTGGGCATGTGGCGGGCACTTATAATCCCAGCAATTTGGGAGTCTGAGGCAAGAAGGATCGCTCGAGCTCAAGTGTTTGAGGTTTCTGTGAGCTTATAACACCATGGCACTCTACCAAGGGTGACAAAGTGAGACTCTGTCTAAATAAATAAATAAATAAATAAAATTTTAAAAATAAATAAATTAATTAAATGTTTGTCTCAATAAAAATTCAAGATTTTTGTTCTATTTCTTTTTTCTTTTTTTAAATATGTATATATGTTATATATCTTATGTAATATATGCATATTATATATATATATATATATTTTTTTTATTGTTGGCGATTCATTGAGTGTACAATAAGCCAGGTTACACTAATTGCATTTATTAGGTAAAGTCCCTCTTGCAATCATGTCTTGCCCCCAGAAGGTGTGGCACACACCAAGGCCCCACCCCCCTCCCTCCTTCCCTCTCTCTGCTTTTCCTTCCCCCCCATGACCTTAATTGTCCTTAATTGTCCTCATATCAAAATTGAGTACATAGGATTCATGCTTCTCCATTCTTGTGATGCTTTACTAAGAATAATGTCTTCCACTTCCATCCAGGTTAATACAAAGGATGTAAAGTCCCCATTTTTTTTAATAGCTGAATAGTATTCCATGGTATA